>NW_020769419.1:1130177-1159428 GCF_900518735.1 Pseudonaja textilis | reverse complement strand
TTCTTTCTTTCTTTCTTTCTTTCTTTCTTTCTTTCTTTCTTTCTTTCTTTCTCTTTCTTTCTTTCTTCTCTCTCTTTCTCTCTCTCTCTCTCTCCCTTCCTTCCTTCCTTCCTTTTCCTTCCTTCCTTCCTTCCTCCCTCTCTCTCTCTCTCTGTCTGTCTCTTTCTTTCTTTCTTCCTTTCGTTCAGGGTCAACATGGTCCCCAGATTGCCAAATATAAATAAGGAATAGTTTCAGATTGGGACCCGCTTAAGGCACATACTATTGGGTTTTCCTTTGATGCGTAGGACACCTCAGGGACCTTGCCTTTCACATGCAAGTTTCCCAGCGTCCTCCATTATCTTGGCTGGCTTGGATGTGCTTGCAAGTTAATTGAAATTTATCAGCTTGATTGCCATTTGCTTGGTAATTGGTATACCACATCTGAAGTGATTGCATTCGAGGCAACAAAGTTTATGGTGCCCTTTCTGTGTTACTCCACCCCCCCCCACCCCCCATGGACATACATTAGCCAAGCAGTACTAGTCCTGCTTGATCGCATATTTATTTCTTCAATTCCTATCATTTTTCCTTTTCAAATTCCAGACAGCCTATATTCGGGAATGGGCAATCTATGGATTCACCACCAAATAAATGCAATGCCTGGTCCATTGAATAAAATCTCCATATGTCTCAAAAACGATAATGTCTCCTATTTTGCTGTAAATTGTGCATCCAGAAAGCAAGTGCTGATTTCAGAATATGTGATACACAGCAATCAACTGTAAGAAGAATCCATGGATTTAGGTTATATCACAAACGCACGTGCTGCTCAGCTGAATCAAGAGGGGTGTGTGAAAGGGTTACTGCAACAAGTAGTTATAAATGCACTGAGAAACAGGCAAGTAAAATAAATGTAAGGACTCTGATTCAAGGCATATTTGGAAAACAGAAGGGATCAGTGAAAAGAACTATCACAGGTCAAAACCAGAATTGAATTTCTTTACCTGTAGAAAGACATGTCTCCAAAGGTACATTATTTTTTCAATTAAATTATTTCACATTTCATGGTTTTCCCTTCAACTAATTAAAAAAAATGGAAATGGAGATAGCAATAGCACTTAGACTTATATACCTCTTCACAGTGCTTTACAGCCCCCTCTAAGCGGTTTACACAGTCAGCGTATTGCCCCTAACAATCTGGGTCCTCATTTGATTCACCTTGGAAGGTTGGCAGGCTGAATCAACCTTGAGCCTGGTGGGATTTGAACTGCCAAATTGCTGGCAGCTGATAGCAGAAGTGGCCTGCAGTACAGCACTCTAACCACTGCGCCCTGAGGGTCACTCGTTCCACAGTCTATTATAATAGTATAACATTGGGGGCGGGTGGGGGGGAATGATAGTCTCATATTGGGCAAATTACTTATTTAATCTATTATTGTAAATATATTTAATTTGGAGGTCATCTAATCCAACCCCAGCTTCTGTTTGAAGGAAAACGTGGGAGCCTGTTCCACTGGCTAATATAGTTCAGTCAGAAAATTCCTTTTGGCATCAAGCCTGAAATTACTTCCTGAAACTTTAAGATGTTGTTGCCCTTTGGGTTAGCAATGAATAAGATTCTGCTTTTTATCTATGTGACAACCAGTCAGATATTTGAAGAGTGCTTATCCTATTGACTGAATGTGATCAATATAGGAAAGTTTCCAGTAATACACATTTTTGTACAACTATTTTTGAAACAAAAAGTTAAACCTCCCAAACAATAGTTGTGTCGTTGGGCTCTTGTCACACTCTTTAAGTTGGGTGATCCTAGAATAACAGAGTTGGAAGGGACCTTGGAGGTCTTGTAGTCTAACCTACTGCTTAAGCAGGAAATCCTATAACATAGGTCTCCACACTTGGCAACTTGAAGACTTGTGGACTCCAACTCTCAAAATTGAAGGGCGTTGAAGTCCACAAGTCTTAAAGTTGTTAAGTTTGGGGACCCCTGCCCTATACCATTTCAGACAAATGGTTGTCCAGCCTCTTCTTAAAAACTTCCAGTTCCACATCTTCTCAAGGAAAGTCATTCCTCTGGTTAATTGTTCTAACTGTCAGGAAATTTCTCCTTAGTTCTAGGTTGTTTCTCTCCTTGATTAGCTTCCACCCACTGCTTCTTGTCCTACCCTCAGGTGCTTTGGAGAATAGCTCGACTCCCTCTTCTTTGTGGCAGCCCCTGAGATATTGGAACACTGCTATCATGTCGTTCCTAGTCAGGGGTGGGATTCTACCTGTTTGGACCAGTTCTATAGAACCGGTTGTTACAATTCTGCACAGTTTGGAGAACCGGCATATCGTGCCACTGACTCAAGTAGCAGATTGCAGATAGATAGATCTCTGAGTGAATCTGTGATTCTGTGAGCAACTCAAACTGCCTGCCTGCTTTGCTTGATTTTGGGTAAAACTTTCTCTTTAAAAAAAAAAAAATCAATATTTACATACAAGCCATGCCTACCCAGTCACATGACCCACAAGTTAGGGTCACACCCATATTAACCACACCCACAAATTAGGCCACGCCCACAGAACCAGTTGTTAAGAAATTTGAATCCCACATCTGTCCCTAGTCATGCTTTTCATTAAAATAGACACAATTCCTGCCATCGTTCTTTGTATGTTTTAACCTCCAGTTCCTTAATCATCTTTGTGGCTTTTCTCTGTATTCAATCCATAGACAAATAAATGTACACAGAGAAAAGAGGGGGCGGGGGAGAGAATGTTTTGTCTTTGCTTTGGATTCTTCTTCTGCTCAGAAATGCAGCTCAGGCACACAAATTGGCATTCCTTAGCACATGTTGACTTCACCCAGCACATGTTCACAAAGCTGGCATTTGTCCGTCGAGCATTCCTAGTGAAATTGCCAAGAGGCCATGCTTTCCTAAGCCATTGCAGCTGGTGTTAAGGAGCTAGTGCAAACCGACTAAACATATGCCGTTACTCAGAGAATAAAGACAAACTTCTTGGTTCTTGAGAGGAGAGACGGAGCAACACAAGCTGTGCTTGGAGTGCCATCTCTTTTGCTTGACATAAGAATTAATGTTTTGTTTTTTTCTGAATCCAATCAAGGTCTCCTTTCCTCTGCAGCTTTGGCCACTGAGATGTTGTTTGAAGCTCATGGGCTTTGGATGAAGTTTTCTCACCATACATACGGTACATCATCACCATCATCAACCTGGGTTGGGTTTCCTGCCTAAGCAGGGGGTTAGACTAGGAGATCTTCAAGGTCCCTTTCAACTCTAATTCCAACCTCAAAGCACATCAACATCACACACCAAGCAGACAATTTCGTCTCAGTTAAGGGACATCATGGCTTCCTTAAGACACCATCATTAAAATATACCAATGGCATTAGCACAGTGTATGCATGATTCAACCTCTCCATAAGTAAGGCTAGAAACTTTGCAATCCTATGGTGTTGCAATCTTGAATTCATGGGCAGTCATTTGATTAACAGATTAACAGAGTTGGAAGGGATTTTGTAGGTCGTCTAGTCCAACTCTCCTCCCAAGCAGGGGACCCTACCCCAATTCTTACAAATGGCAGTCCAGTCTCTTCTTGAGAGACTTGAAAGCTTCCTGTGATGACCCGGGGCATGGCACAAAAGCAACAAAGTCACAAAAAATGGATAAAGTCCCTTTAATACCTCCAACATGGCCCCCAATGTCCAGTTATCCTCGGCTGGAGATCAAACTCTTCCAAAAACAGTCTACAAAGGGAAGAAATGCAGTCCGAACCCAAAGTACAGATAAATTAGAAATTAAAAAAAAACAACACAAACCAGGCTGAAGTCATTAACAAGACAAGCCAGGATAATAAATTTGCAGGCTTCCAAAAGATAACAAAGCACACACAGTTGGGAAGACGTCAAATCCTTCTTCCACAGCCACCGGAGCCACACTTCCACTCCCTGTCGGCTCCTCAATCTTCCCCTCAAAATCAAGACTCCAACAAGGGGCATGACATTTCTAGTAATTTCTTCAGTATCCAACTCTTAAATGTGTCAATAGAAATGCTAGCGGTTCTTCAGTATGGCCCATAATAAATATTCTATTTGAAAACTACTTCTACTTCTTTTGTCTGAAATCTGAAAATTGTTGAAAACATGCTAAGGAATGCCAGTTTCCAAAATGGACATCTTTGATAGTCTGTTACTATTCCTCTTGAAAGTGACTTATTTTATTCTGCCTCTCTTCATAGCATATTCACATTGTACTATCATGGATATATTTGCAAATATGTGGAATTAATTTGATCTGATAACTATTCTTTTGTTTTAAAAATGAGAAAACTAAGGCTACCACACCTAAGCTGAAAAAAACAAAGAATATAAAATGTTAGGTATAGAGCAGATTCTAAAGTGGGTTGAGTAACATTAGATGTGTCTATATCAGCTCCCTTATGTTTTAATGTCCCCTCTACATAATTATTTTAAGAGAGCCTCCCCAATAACTAATGTTTGTAGTCCTTTGCCGCTCAATTTTTTAAAAAAAATTGAAAGAAAAATTTGGCTAAGTACTTGCTTCCTGCTGCCTTTGTACTGTTTTCCCCATGCTAATGAGTTGCAGCAAAGATTGATAACACAATGGTAGAATTATTGCTTGTGACGTCCGTGGAGCTGTGATGCTGTTCTCCCCATAGGATTACTCAGAGCAGGAAGGCTGCTAATGGCAGGAGCAGATAAGAAAACTTGCCCTGCTTCTGTTAACTGACAGGAAAAAAGGTGGTAATAAGAGGTGATGTGCCACGTAAATCACAATTGAAACGTAATACTGATAGGTAGAAAAAACAGTTTTCTGTTAGCCGTATTCATGAGGAATGGAAAAGGGAAAGAGAAAAGGAAGAGAAGGGAGGAGGGAGAAGGGAGAGGAAGGGAGAGAGAGAGAGACAGAGAGAGTGGAGGTTTGATGTTATTTTTTTAGGAAAAAATATGCAAAAGGTTATTTTGGAGGTTCTCAATCTTCCAGGTCATGGTTGTGCCAAATATGCTTTTCCAAAAGGCAACTGGACTTTCTTGGTTTTTTTTTTCTTAATAACATTTCACTTCCTATTCAAGAACCTTCTTCAGTTCTGACTGAAGAAGTCTGAACTGAAGAAGCTTCAGGATGAGAAGCGAAACATTTTCAAGAAAAAAAGACAAGAAAATTTTTGGAAAAGCATCTTTGGGATATGCAAAAAGTTATCCATGTTGCCAGATATAGATGAAGGCTGCTATGGACTTTGGTGCAAAACTATACATGGATATTATGAGAGCTGGACAGCAAATGAAGCCTATTTATCCCAACTTCAATGTGCAGCTTTACCTGTTTCTTTGAGAGCTTTTATTGCTGTTTATATTAGAATTTTGGGAACGCTCCCCATATCAACTTCCCATCTTTTCTTATTCCTTTTTGCTTAAATATCACAATTCCCCCCCTCAACACACACACACACACACACACACACACACCTACATTTCTTCTTTAGAATCACAGAAGGCATTTGCTTGCAAACTTTTTAATAAGGCTATTACATGCAGATAAAGATTATATCTTGTGGCAGTACAATGGATTTTTGCTTTTTTGTAAAAAAAAAAAATCAGAATATTTTCTGATATTTCTCTGTCACCAGGCAGAAACTCTGAATAGCAATGTGACAAGTCTATTCAGGAGGTGACAATATGAATACTCTTAATTGCACTCCCTTGTGTGCCACAAACTGTCACTTCATTTTTGTATGTGCTTGTTTTGGGGGGAAAGGGAGAAATAAAATACTACTTAGAGTTTCAAAAAGTGCAGTCGAACCACTGAAATTATATGTGTGTTTATATATATAAATATAAGCACAAAAAGCAAGTGCTTGAGTTTTTCTTTAGTTTTTCCACCCTCCATTACAGCTCAGCTGTGGACTGAAACAGCATTATGGATCAAAATATAAGTTGGGCTGGTTTACATTGATATTATGTATGTAATGGGATGGATAACATTGGGTGCATTATGACACCGTTGCAAACATGAAGTAAATGATCTTGATTATATTAGCCAGGTCATGCCACAAATTATATAATTCTTGTCATTTTCAAAAATGATGTGATAATAGCAATAGCAATAACACTTAGACTTATATACCGCTTTGCAGTGCTTTATGCTAAGCGGTTTGCAGAGTCAGCCTATTGCCCCCAACAATTTTGGTCCTCATTTTATTCACCTCGGAAGGATGAAAGGCTGAATCAACTTTGAGCCTGGTAGGATTTGAACTGCCAAATTGCAGGCAGCAGGCAGCCAGCAGAAGTAGCCTGCAGTACTGCACTCTATCCACTGCGCCACCGTGGGTCATATGTTGAACGTAACATCATTGTGTTCAATACTGAACCAGCAGCATCTGTGAGTGAATGCCGAGTACAGAGGGGGCAGAATGATGGAATTAGCATCATGCCATTGCAATACAAGCCCCACCCCCATTTGTACATCTCTTGAGACATTATACACCTATAAGTTTGAGTCACAGAATTGTAATGCGGCTTTTATCCTTTGGATGAATGCCAAACGATCCTGCAGATGTCCACACATCGACCTTCAACTATGCTTTTTCATCGTGTTTGACCATGATTCTTGAAAACGGTAGCAAAATTCCCTACTGTTGAAAAAACAATCCCCAAACTCTTTCTCTGTATTAGGTCTTCATCTCCATTGTGACTTCCTTGTTGTTTTTCTCCGAAGCCAGTGAAGCTGCCCCCTCGATCTCTGTTGGCTCCGATGGGGGCATGACAGACAGCTTGGCGTAGTAGTTAAGAGGTTGAAATAGAAGTAAGGAGTTCTAGATTCGCTTTCAACCACAATAGCTTACTTCCACCTTGAGCTCCTGACTGAAAGGCAGTTTGTAAATCGAGTTTATAAAGCCCTTTTGAGTTCATGAACTCTATCCTTATAAAACACACACACAAAATAGGCAGGGTAGTTGTACAGTATACAGTTCATTTCATTTCTTTTTATAGTGCTGTCAACTTTCATAGAAGCTTTCTTACAGCCAATGGGATTTGATCTAAAAGGGCAGTCTTATTAAGCATTCTGGTTTTCAAAAAGGAGGCAAAAACTAAGCCGAGAATGTATGTGATGGATCCATTGAATTCAGTAAGTCAGATGTCCCCAATCTCTGGGCCGTGGCCCAGTGTTGGGCCATAGGCCGTTCAGAACTGAGCCATGTAAGTGATGAGTGAGCATGCATATGCACACACGCGCACCAAGCTGCATTTCTGAAATCCATGCATGTGCACAAAACCATCCTCTCTCTCCACCGCAACACCACTGTTACCGCCACCTCCGCCAGCCCGCCAAGCCAGAAAGGTTGAAGACCACGGCAACAGATGGCAAGCTATAAAACCTCTCCAGAAAGAAAGATGGAATGTGATAAAAGAAAGCAAGCAGAAATACTCTGTTCTTCACTCCCTTCCATCTTGCTAGCATATGAGCCTGGCCTTAGTTTTGGATCTCCCTGTTCTGACTGATAGAATTGATCTGTTTGTTCATCTCTTTATCTAGCCATGCAGTGGAAGGCTCGGGATCAATATAGTTTACTTATTTATTTGGAACATTTATTTCCAGCATTTCATTAAAAGAAGAAGCCCAAAGTGGGTTTCACAAAGAAGTTAAAACAATGAAACCAGGGAGACTTGCCACTTGTTAACAATGTAATGCCTAACATAAACAAGCATTCAATGAAAATTATGTTTAAAACATAATTTAACATGAGCCCCTATATTTGGTTTAAAGAAAAAAAAGGAAGAGATGCAGAAATTCAATCCAGTGGGCTGCTTTTACTATAGGTGCCCATTGCATTACAAAGCCATCTCAATCATTTGGCATGACCAAATGATAAGTGGGGCTTGTTATTGGAGCCTAGGTATCCTATATGGGATACCACTGGTAGATACATTGCTATTAATATTAAATCTATCTATGTGAGGCCTACAAGTAATACCTATATGAAAAATATCTGTGGTGGAATGTATTCTGGATTCCTGGGAGGGAGGGGCTACTTTCCAGAGGACAAAGAGGCCGTGGAAGTTGGAAGTTTGGTTGGTAGGAAGAGGGCTAAAATGGCTCATCCCTAGCAGTTCCCAGAGTATATCTACAGTTATGTAGATATTTGCTTGATTCTGGCAAGATTCTGTCTATTGGTGAAGATCAAGAAAATAAAAATACTCCAGAGTAACTCCACGTGTCATTCTTGGTTTTGGGGGCCTGATATCAATTGTGCCAGATTAAGCAACTATCTGCATAACTACAGATATACTCTGGGACTGCGAGAGAGAAGTTGTTTTAACTCTCTTCCTTCCGATGAAATTTTCCAAGCTCCACTGCCTCTTTGTCACCTGGAAAACAGGCCCTCCATCCTGGGAGTCCAGACTAACTCCACCACAATATCATCCCTTTCCATTGCTTTCCTTTTATTTCTAAATATTCAAATGCTGTAATTAGTTGCAGTGTGGCATATGGCAGAGCCAATCTTCAAAGCTGGGCAAAAGAAGTCTGGTTGATGATTAAAACAATTAAAAACTTAAATAATGGTTTCCATTGCAAATATAAAGCTTGACAGGGACTGATGACAAACTGATTAAGGTGCTGTATAGATGCCTATTAAAATATAAACTAGAGGAAGAGTATGTCAAAGGTAAAATGGTGGTGTGGATTAAAAATTTTGGATATAACATCGAATTGGCAAAATCTTTGGAAAAATAATAGGAAACTAACAATGGCTATGGTGTATAAGGAAAATCTATACAAGAAGTTCTACAGATGGCATCTTTCCCCATCAAGGCTTGCCAAAATGTACAAAAATTTATCACCCAAATGCTGGAAGTGTAAGGACTTACCAGGCACATTCTACCACATGTGGTGGACATGTAACCACGCAAGACAATATTGGAGATTGATACAGACATGGGTGGAGCAAACGGTGGGGAAAACATTCAATTTAAGCCAGAAATATTTCTCTTAGGAATAATAACAGAAGGTCACAGCAAAGGTACAACATATTTAATAATATGTGTATTGACAGAGGCGAGAATGGTTTATGCCCATTTTGGAAAAATGAAAGTTCATTACCGAAAAGAGAGCTAATAAGGAGCATAATGGTTTGTGCAGACTCTGATAGATTAACTTTAATACTGAAAAATAAGGGGGAATCAGAATATTACGACACCTGGAATAAGTTTTACCTGTGGTTGCAAAAAAGAGGAGAAGATGGAACAAAAATAGCTAGGATGATTAGAATCGAAATGTAAATATTGTACTAATAATAGGAATGTTAATGGTTTGGTTATATTTTTGTATGTATGGCAAAGTAATACCAAAATGGTTGTATTGTGCTTGATATTTATAGTTGTAAACAATAAAAAATATATTTAAAAAATAAAGCTTGCATATGAAAAAGCACTTACTTTTGAACCTATACAGATCTCACAAACTTTCGCGATGACTTGTCAAATTGGATCGGACTGTCTTCTCTACCCATTTGTGGTTCCTCATTTGAGGCAATAAGAAATCTTTGTGGTGTGACTTAAGTTTTCTTTGGATAAATTTGTCTCCCGCCCCTTCTTATTTTTTGTAAAAGTCTTACAAATCAATGTCTGTGGGTTGCACATCAATATGCTTGAAACTGCTGAGATGGCTGGCCTAGGTAGCATAAGTGTGCATGATGCATCATTAATGTTGCTTGCAAAGTAGCACCAATCATTATAATTTTGATGGTGAACCCAGGCAATTCCAAGAACCCTTTCTAAGATCAGTTTAAAATGGGTGTCATACTTGGCACAACTTCCTTCAGTTTGAAGAGCTATCACTCTGACTAGCAAAGCTGAGAAGGGGATATAAAAATTGGCACAAATAATAGAATGAGTATTGCAGATCTCAATTTTTTTAAAAAAGTGTAGATGTATTTTCATGATTATAAGCAGATCTATTAATTTGGTTTCAGTCCAAGACAAAACAAGCTGTTTTCCAAGTTGCATAATCGCACAGCCTTGCTTTGAATGTTCACCTTATCCATAGCTGATACAGCTTACCATATGCAGTCTTTCCTGGTACTAACAAAGAAACACACATATAATGCATGAGAACAGTTTTCTATCATGGAAATACTGGGCAAGCTTCAATAATATTTTCTTTCCTAATACCTAGTTGCCAATCAGAAATTAATAACTCCCATTAAAAACCAATCATATGCAGCTGCTTTTGGTTATGGAAAAGGGATGCACTGATAGAAAAGTTCTTACTACCAGTGAGCTTTCTGCTAAACTCTTAACTATCAAGGCCATATTCTGAAAAGTGAGAGGAAGGTCTTTCTTAGCAGCAGGAGATCTTCTGGCTCCATTAAAGTGGGCATGAAATTGATTTCTTTATAGTGAGTTTTTATAGTAGCCTGTTACAGATGTCTCTGACCATCAAACAGATCATATAAGAACTGTCACAATCACATTTTCTCTGAGTAGAATGGATAACTTTTGGGTGAGTTAATGGCAGACTGAGATGTCTCCAAAAGAGCAGAAACAACACTGCAGTAGACAGCAATGGTTAGGCAATAACCCTGGGCTAATGGAGCTACCTTGGACAAGGTAAAGGCCAAGAGATTGCCAACTTGTGCTTTGGACAGTTGCTCCATGTGAAAAGACTGCAGGAATGTGATTAACTTATGAGTTTGAGTGCCAGGAGCTTCAGTGGAGGCAACAATCTCACAGCCTCAGTGAAGCCTGTAAGGATAATGGGTTCACTAAAACTTTAATTTCTTAAATAGCTCTGGATTATAATTCTTGTTGTAGAGCGATGGAACAGATGAGGCTTAGACCAGAGCATACAAGTAACAGTCTTTATTCAGGGAATAAAGGGTTGTTACGTCTGCCAGCTAACAAGGCAGACTGCAAGCGAACAACAGCTGGCTCTGCTCGACAGCCGGCTTTTATAGCCGACTGTCAAACGGAGCCAACCAATGGGAGCTGCTGGTGCTCCCGCTCAAACAGCAGACCTGGTTGGGGACTCCAACCAGTCCTAAAGACATAACACTCCTCCCCCCTAGCTGGGAACATGCATAGTCTTTGAGATACGTGGGTGGATTGCGCTGGTGACCGGAACGTCGTGGTTCAGGGAAACTGCTGGTGGGCATCGAGTCCATGGAACAAGGCTCCGAGGTCGCCGGGGTATCAACTTGGCTTGGCGTGGGATCTTGGGAATGGGATGCAGAAAGTTTAATTTTATTTGGCGTTTGGGAAGTGTGGTTAGCGTGGTAGCAAGTATAACAGTCTTCTACTTGCCTTTGGAGGCCGGGAGATGAAGAAAGTTTCTGAGGAAGAGCGCGTGCTGCCTGGCAGACTCTTGCAAGGTGACCTTTCTTGTGGCAGTTTAGGCAGCTGGCGTTTCTGAACCTGCAAGATGCCTGGGAGTGGGCACCTCCGCAGGTTAGGCACAAAGGGATCTGTTGTGGGCCACTGCTGTTTCTCTGCCTCACTCCTACCTGTGGTTGTTTCAACTGCTTGAGGCGATGGATGTCTGAAAATTCTGTGGGGTCAGCTTCGGTCATCACCTCTTCCGAGTGGACGGTGGAAGTACCAGGCTTGGGTGTGGTGCCCTGAATCTCAGCTGCTGACTGGGCAGAGAGTTCAGCAGCTAGGGCTTCATCTACTGCTTGGGAAAGATTTAAATCTTTCCTGGCCAGTAGACGTCTTTGGAGCCTCAGATCTCTTACCCCACAGACGAGTTGGTCGAGAAGCATGTCGTCTAAATAATTCTTAAATTCGCATTGTAGAGCTGCTGTCCTCAGGGCGGCCATGTACTGGTTGATGGACTCCCCCTCGGCTTGCTTCCTCATCCTGAACGCGTAGCGTCTTGCAATCTGGGAAGGTTTAGGGGAGTAGTGGTTTGAAAGTGTTTCTTGTAGTTCATTCCACGGAACGCTTCTGATGTCACGTGGTGCGAAAAGTGCCGTGGCAGTGTCGAAGACTGCAGCCCCGCAGTAGCTAAGGAAGTACGATTTCTTCCTATGCTCCGCGGCGTCAGCTAAACAATGGCATCGATGTAATGGCTGAAGCGATTCTTGTAGGAGTCCCACATCTCCTCGTTGGGTTTGAATGGTTGAAATGCCGGATTGGCGTTCATCTTGGGACCCTCGGTGTCGTTGGCAGACTGAACTATCTCTCTGGGTGGTCATGCCCCTAGGGCTTGCGCTTATCGTGAGAGCTGGCGGCTGCGGCTACAGCGCCCTAGACTCGCTCAGTGACTTCGGCTCTTGTAAGGGCAGTCTGTATTTCGCGCTCTCTGCGCTCGTTGGCGGCTACGGCTAACAGCGCCGTAACTGACTTCAGCTTAGTGACAGCAGTTTGGATTTCGCGCTCTCTGGGGAGCGTCGGCGACTGTGGCTACAGTGCCGTACTTCGCTTGAGTGACTAAATTCAAACGGCAGCGGTTTGAATTTCGCGCTCTTCTGTGAGCGTGGGTGACTTACAGCTCATATCGCAGCGGTTTGAGCTTGAGCTCTCTGTAAGTGAGGCGACTGCGGTTCAACGCCGTGGCTTCGCTAGAGCGATTTCAGCTCTTTTGAATGCGAGTGCTTCTGGCTAGCCTGCGGTCACATCCCATCCTTGTCGCCAGTGTTGTAGAGTGATGGAACAGATGAGGCTTAGACCAGAGCATACAAGTAACAGTCTTTATTCAGGGAATAAAGGGTTGTCGCGTCTGCCAGCTAACAAGGCAGACTGCAAGCGAACAACGGCTGGCTCTGCTCGACAGCCGGCTTTTATAGCCGACTGTCAAACGGAGCCAACCAATGGGAGCTGCTGGTGCTCCCGCTCAAACAGCGGACCTGGTTGGGGACTCCAACCAGTCCTAAAGACATAACAATTCTCTTATAGCTAAAGGAGATATTTAGGGCAGCAAGAAAAAAAAACTCACCCAATTGAATGATAATTCCAGGTTAGAGAATTAAAGAAAAGAATAAAATAATAATATAAAGAATTTAAGATCAACAGTAATAAGCTTGACAAGAATTTCACTTAGGAAAGTTTATAATGGATTAAGGAACCAGATTAATTAGAACCATTACATTAAATTTTAAGAGCTTAAATTTTAAATATTTTCTGAAGTAATTAAAGGAATAAAACATTTTTCCCAGTTGTCATCCTTACCAGGTGGACCAGACAGGAAACACAACAGGATAAGCTAATTCTACTTTGTTATAAAGCTACATTAACAGAATCTTGCAAGTCTGAAAGTACAATTCTCCCACTGTTGCTGTTACAGTCTGAAAACTTAGAAAAATTCCCTTTGGAGCTTCTTGCTCCACCCATCTTGCAGATGCAGGCTACGGTTTCTGTTATCTGATCGTTCCCAAGACCTGTCCCCTACATCATTCTAATATATCATTACACAGAAGAAGAGATCTGAAGAATTTCACTTAGATCTGAATCTAACTTTTATCTTGTGAGGCTGTGTAGATGGTCACATACATATGCTCACCCACATCCACACAGCGGGATCTATTAAAGCACGTTCCCTCTCAACATAAATTTGCCACAGATTTATGTACTCAGAATAATTTTTTTCTTTAATGCTTAGAACTCAAATGAGACTTTAGGGGAGCGTTTTAAATTCCATGTTTAACAGACTTAAGCTGCGCCCATGGCACCTCTTGTTCTGTCCTAAGCTTCCCCAAAATGCACTAAGTAGACTCTTTGTCCTGACCAAACACCTTTTATTAAACAAATGTGAATTTCTTGCATTCACACTCAGCCAACGGCCTGGCAAACAGTCTTTCAAGGGTATAATTAGGAGCTCAAACCTTATCGATCTTGGAAAGCTTCCCAGGAAATATTTCCAAATGCAGTGCTGACAAGGAAGGGCTTAGCACATAGTCTCTAGGATGCACAGACAGATCGTCACAATGATGGAACGAATGAACGAACGAATTGTTTCCTGCAAAAGCCCCCTCCCCTTTTGCTCCTTTTTAAAATCCTTATGGGAGGGGCCATTCATCATCCACCTGTAGCCTTACTACCATGTGGACCCTGAGTTTGTAATTGTTCTTTCCTTTTGGCAGCTCCACGCATGCGCAGGTTGGGAACCAGTTCCAGCTGCACCCCCACCTCACTGCTGTCTGAGCCCAAAAGCAGCTGATGACTGCCAGCCTGCCCTGGCCCCATCTCTGCCTCTGATGCAGAGCCCTCGTCCAAGTCTTCCTCATCCTCCAGGATTGGCCCAGGTTCCTCCCCAACCTCCTCGCTATCTGACTCTGCTGCCAGCTTCCCCAGTGGGTCACAGCATATCTCAAACCTCCAAAAGTGCTTCACAGTACTCCAAAAGATAGTCTAAGTCCTGTTACAAAACAAAATGGAAGTTTCCAAGGAAATCTTTGATAATGTACTTGGCCGTGGTAAAGGAAACAATCAATCCAATACCAGGGCATTTGAAAAATATTATTTCACAGGAGGGAAGATATCAAATGCCAATTCATATTTTTAAAGTAGGCAAAGGGTTATCTAGCACATCTATCTTTACTATTCAGCATTAAACCAGCGTGCTGCTATGCAATGATAAAATGTAATTAAGGTAAGGAATTAGTCGAAGTAATTTATCTATTGCAGATGTCCTCCTGTTCCGGAGTTAGGTTTATAACTGTCAAAATTAGGTCAGAATCATACCAAGAAAAGCTCTTATCCATTTAAGTTTCCAACAAAATGCAAGCAACTGTTGCCAACAAGCAATATTTTAAAACCTCTTTTAGTACTGATTTATGGTGAGGAGGTAATGCAGAATAAATGTTGCTCCATCTATAAAAAGAAATGGACAATTTCTGCCTGTCAGTTTGAAAAGTTGTTGATCAAACAAAATACAATTAGAATATTTGCTTGTTACCAGGCCTCCCAATGAATGTCTAGTTATTCTTGTTTGGCTCCAGGATGAACAACTCAGGAGTGGAATGGAGTTGATTTCTCGTTGTTCCCTTAAAGACACATAATAATTATTATGGTAATAAAGTACCAGTGATCCACCTTAATATGGAAAGAAGCCTGTGGCGGATTCCAGATGTTATGAAATTGTTCTTTCTCCACAGACCATGCCAACATGATCTCTGTGCAGTCCAGCTATATTAATGACACCTCTTGGCATCTTTCACATTGGCCATACTGCTTGGGTTGAAGAGAGATAATAGTTGAGTAACATTTGGAGGTTCTCAGATAACTTAGGTTAAGAAAGCCCAAACCGAAAGGCAGCAAGCCAGATTTTAAACACCCTCATAATCAGCACAGCCATTATCCTCACGAGGCCAGGGTGAAATACAGAGATTCTTTTGCAAGATCTTTAGAAAAAAAAAGCCTGAAAGGAGAAGAAATCCCAAAGATGAAAGTATTGCTGGAGCACAGAGAAGAAGTACCAAATGGATGGAGTTAAAACCACAACAGCAATAATTGTCTCAGTTGTGCATGTGTATCTGAAGGGAAGAGAGACCCCAAAAGGTACAAAATAAGCAGGGGCGGGATCCTACTGGCATAATAATCAGTTCGTTGTGTGCGCATGCACAGTACTTGTAAATCAACTTCTCCTGCAAGCAATAACCTTCTCCTGCTGATATGCAGCACTCAGCTGTGGTGAAGGTTGCTTTAACAGGGAATAAAAAACAGGCTAGAAGAAGCTTCGGGCCCAACCGAAGAAAAGAAGATCTTCGGAGTGAACCAGTTTGGTGTCAGCTGCTCTACGGAGCTACCAGTTCTACAGAACCAGGCTGAACCGATAGAACCCCACCCTGAACATAAGCCCATAAAAAGAAACGGGTCTCCTGCCCCAAAGTGTGGGCTGCAGTGGCTCAAATAAAAGGAGATGGGAACAGAAAGGAACTGAGAAATTCAGGATGAGGATCTGAATTCTTCAAATGCCCAAGAATCTTATCTGGCCAAGAGCAACCATGGGGGAAGGCAAAGCAATAGCAATAGCACTTAGGCTTATATACTACTTAATGGCCCTCTCTAAGCAGTTTACAGAGTCATTGCCCCCATCAATTTGGCACCTCATTTTACTGACCATGGGAGGATGGAAGGCTGAGTCCACTTTGAGTCAGTCAGGGTCGAACTGCTGGCAGTCAGCAGAGTTAGATTGCAATCTGCGAGTGTCTTTGGGGAATATATCTTTGTTTCGCTTTAACAAAGAAATTCTTAATTTTTAGGGAAAAACCCGCTTGGCATTCATTAGGAACCTTAACATCAGAGGAGCATTTTTCCCAGAAACCTACGTGTGTTCTGAATCTGAGAACATATGTTTTAGAGTAAATAAATCTGCCATACCACAGGACTGAGTGTTGTTCCTCTTTTTCCTGCTCTTTGCTCTTTGTCTAGGCGAAAGCCTGTGAAATCCTTAGAATGAGAAAATATCTCTACAGGTGGTAAACGACGTGCGTATGAGTGGGATGGAGATATAGCCATAACCAGGAGCCCTGGCGATGTAGTGATTAGAATGCAGTATTGCAGGCTAATTCTGCCAACTGCCAGCAGTTCGATCCTGACTGGCTCAAGGTTGATTCATCCTTCCATCCTTCTGAGTTGGGTAAAATGACGGTCCAAATTGTTGGGGGGGGGGGGGGCAAGATGCTGGCCCTGTAAACTGCTTAGAGAGAGCTATAAAGCAATGTGAAGCGGCATACAAGTCTAAGTGCTATTGCTATTGCTGTAGTGTGGACCCTGCCCAAGTGCAATGATGAACCAAAAGCCGCTCAGATTATTTGTTTCTCCTTATTTATGCCTTCTGAACATGATGCCTTCTGCAATATTGCAGGATAACTTTGCCCATAGTCAGGGGTTCGATCCTGACGGGTTCAAGGTCGACTTAGCCTTCCATCCTTCCGAGATGGGTAAAATGAGGACCCAGATTGTTGGGAGCAATAGGCTGACTCTGTAAACTGCTTAGAGAGGGCTGTGAAGCTCTGTGAAGTGGTATATAAAGTCTAAGTGCTGTTGCTATAATACTCAGCTCCACCTTACTATGAAGAAATTAGGGACATAGAAAATACAGTACCAGGAGGAGATGGGACATTTTATCTTTTTTTTCATAGTATTTTCTGGTGGAATCTCATGTTGAGGGGGAAAAAATTCAGGAGAGTAGAGGAAAAAAACTAACTTTTGTTCACACCCACTGTTCCGGACTAGCAGGCTCGAAGCCTGCAAACCTGATTGGCCTGCTGATAGCCGATCGTGATTGGTCGCCATAGACTGATGCGATTGGCCAGTAAACGGGCTGCCGCTCTTGGCCCTGCCAAGAGCGGCAAACTCAAATCGCCTTCATTGGCTGCCTAGCCGCAGCCAGCCCTATATAAGGGGCTGCTGCGGCTGGGATAGTTCGCTCAGATCTGAAGTCACTAATAAAGAGCTGTTGTTGCTATCTGAGTCTTGCCTCCGTTCTTGAACCATCCTCCCAGATCTAACACCCACCTTTAATAATAATTGCACTCCTGTTTGCAAGTATTACAATATGTTTTATCATAAGCAAGCTCCAAGTTCTGAAAACTAAAATTATTCAGAGGCTTTAGAGGAAGGTTCTGTCCTCCCCACACCATTTTTTTTTTCTTCATGTTCAATGCATCTTCAATCTCCCCGAAGGAGAAAAAGGAGCATTTTCTTTTGTTTTTGTTGTTGTTATGGAAGCTTATTGCTCATTTTAAATAAGTAAAGCTGGATGCTAGGAAATGGGAGCGGAATCTTTATGTCTGATCTCAGCTCCCCGTATTAGAGCGTTTGTTTAAAATCTTATAAATATTTAATATAATCAATGGGAGCTTCAAAAGGAAAGTGATTGTGCGCAGAGGAAGGCCGTCTGTCCATCCTATTAGCCTACCTCATGCAATAACCCTTAAATGTCAAAAAGCTCCTTGCTTTCGTATTTTTCCAATACTGGAACCTGCCGTTACCACTGCAGCAAAGGCCAATCTTGCCCAAAAGGGGAAAAAAAAGAGAAATGACTTTCTTCCTTTTATAGTGGTTAATAACTGGGGTAATAAGAAATGTTAAGATCAGTTATCAGATGGGCGGCAAAGCTCTGTCTCTCCCTCTATCTTTTTTTATAAATCGCTTTCCATGTTTGGATAAATAATGGCTTTAATTTATTAGGACTCAGAGTAAACAAAATAATTCTATGATACCTGAATTAATCCTTTTGGATTAAAGGAGGTAAAGTTAGAATTCATTATCCTCCCTATTATCAAATAGGAACCGCTAAATGTCATAGAACTGTCAATCTGTTGTGTGATGGTGAATTTTATCATCGGCTTCTTTTTTTCTTTTTAACTCAGGTCCATATATTTAGGACAGAACCGGTGTTGTGGAGTCATTTTAGTTTATAATTATAGGACTGTTTTAAATTATCAACTCAGTTTCCCCTGGAGACCAATGATGTAAGATGGTGTTTGGGGAAAGAACTTGATTTGTCATCACTTGAAGGGTAGATAAAATAGAAATGTCAGAATGAATATGAGGAACCAAGTTAAAACCTTACAATTCCTAGAAGGGAACTACAAGATTTCCTTCTTATGAGAGCAGAGACAGGCTGAGCCTTGAGAGAGAGGGAATGTGAGATCCATCCCTCGGTGCACTTTCAAGTTCCAGAAGAGCTATTTTTCAAGACGTGGACATCCCAACCTGGAAATAAATCCCCAGAGCAGAGACAGGAGCAGAAAGAGAGTTGGATCTAACTTTGTTTGGTCTTCTCTCAACTCTCAACTGTGGCTCTATGACAGTTCGTCACAGCTAGCTCACCATGACTAACCTGCCATAGCCAACTCATCATGGCCACCAGGCCACGGCTAACTTGCTACAGGAAAACTCATTGTGGGACAAGAGTGACACTAATATCAAAGATGTGGTGGAATAAAATCTAAAAGAAAGGATAAAAAAGAAGCGGCAGATTGAAATTTGAATGGCAAAAATTAAAATATGTTTAATTGATTACAAATAATTAAATATAATTATTAAATTGTCCTGCAACAAGTAATCTTGCAGCAAGTTGGCCATGATGAGTTGGCTGTGGTGAGTTGGCTGTGGCGAGTTGGCTGTGGTGAGGTGGCTGTGATGAGTTGGCGATGGTGAGTTGACTGTGGTGAGGTGGTTGTGGTGAGTTGGCTGTGGCAAGATGGCTCTGGTGAGTTGGCTCTGGTGAGTTGGCTGTAGTGAGTTGGCTGTGGCAAGTAGGCGATGGTGAGTTGACTGTGGTGAGGTGGCTGTGGTGAATTGGCTGTGGTGAATTGGCTGTGGTGAAGTGGTTGTGGTGAGTTGGCCGTGGTGAGTTGGATGTGGTGAGTTGGACGTGGTGACTGTGCAGCCAGTCATTAGTTTGGACAAAGGAGTCAAAGGCTTTTTTCTGAGCCAGTGGGTAGAACATCCACCCATAATCAGGATAACAGAACTGAAGTGAGACACAATATAGGTAGTCTTTGACTTACAACAGTTCATTTAGTGACCATTTGAAGTGACATCACTGAAAAAGTGACACTTGCGTTCGTTGGTCACATGATCAAAATGTAGATGCTTGGCAACTGACTTGTATTTATGATGGTTGCAGGGTCCCAAGGTCATATGACCACCTTTTGCAACCTTTGTCAGTGGGGAAGCCAGATTCACTTAAAAAAACATGGTATTAACTTAACGAATGTAGTGATTCACTGAACAACGGTGGCAAGAAAGATCGTAAAATGGTGCAAACTCCACTTAACAACTGTCTCACTTAGCAACAGAAATTTTGGGCTCAATTGTGGGTATACGTCAAGGACTATGGTACCTCTACACATCCCTGGTCCTGCAAGAATGACCTTTGTCTTGGTAGGATGCATCATGGCCTAAGAAACCAAATTTCTCCCCAAGTATCTTTTTTCAAATCCCAGGGCTTTGTTTTTGCTACTAATAGCCTGATCTTCAAGAGGGGGGGAAACTGAAAACCCAAAACTTCTCCCACCAAGTTCCCTTCAGAGGCAGGTAGCCTTGGAGATCCATTCAGGATTTATCCTAGCTTTATCTTTCTTTCTTTTTTTTCTCCCCTGGCTTGGATCAAAAGGAGCAGATAGCAGACAAGCTAAATAGCTTACATGGCTATAAAGATGACAAATGGGTTACAATCTAAATTGAGTCTAGCTTAAATTGAAATGAAACAATTTTACCCTTTTGCCTCCCTCCTCCTCCAGATCAAGGATTGAACTTGATATAATACAACAGCAATCCCGGCGAGAAAATATTTATGCAATCTTCAGCTTTCTAAAGGCTTAAAGTAACAACAGTCAAGTTGCCGGGACTATTATGGAATGCATATGTATTGTGTGAAATACGTCCTTGCTCAAAGTGAGAAATTAAAGTTAAAGTTTAATTAAATCAATTCAATCTCATTACAAACAAGGAATATTATTATCTGTTTTTCAAGACTCTGAAGTAAGACCCCCAAACCTCAAATTATTTTTGGATAATAAGATTTTATAGATAGGTACAAACTGTAAACTATGTATAACCCGCTAGCTGGATACCCGTGCTTCGCTACGAAACTATGTGGTCAGGCTTAGTTTTTGCGAAGGAAAATAAGGGGGGGAAATTTCTGCCTCTGCCTACCAGCATCCATCGGTATTTATCTGGCTAGTGTCCTGTCAGTGTGTGAGAGAGTTGAGGGCTGTTTGGAAACTGAAAGAGTATTTGCTGTGTGAGCAAGAAGGAGACAGCAAGGAGCCTGGGCGTGGCTTAGCTCAACTGTTCTGTATAAAGCTGCTTGGTGCTACGAAACTAAAACTGAAACTCCTCTCCTCTGCTTGTGTTTTGCATTTGGAACAGATTTCTTTTTGGGTGGGGAGCGGGAATAGAACTCCTTTGCATCAGAGTGTGTTAATAATAATATAGGAAATACTAATGCTCTGATGGTCATTTTGAAAAATCCTTTCTTAGTGAGCACCTAGAAGCCAAGAGGAACATACATGCCAAATTTCAAGTTTGTAGGCTTTACGGTTCTGGAGATTTTGTGATGATGCGTGAGTGGTATTTCACTTTTATATATGTATATATATATATAGAGAGAGAGATTAGAATTGTTTTACCTGATGGGTGAACTGCATTTAAGTGCAAAGCAAAATTTCAAATACTCCTCTTTACAATAATAGGCTGGAAGTGAAAACGATGCAAAACCTTTTTAAGAGTATCAGTTGTTTGATTGTAGCATACTGTACGTAGCATAATGCTAAAGCCTAGCCATCAACCATAGGTTTTGTATCTGCATGTTTGTGAATCTATCTGATTCTGGCTTGTTTAATAAGACCCTGGTTAAGTAAATAATGTTCTTGGCCATGGGGAATCCTATCTCAACTCTCTTTTTTGTGGCCTAATAGCTAAGCAAAGGATAACAAGTGATTAAAAGTAGAGAACATAGAATAATACAGTTGGAAGGGATCTGGGAGATCGTCTAGTCCAAACTACTCAAATAAGAAATCCTATACCATGTCAGACAAATGGTTGTCCAGTCCCTTTTTCAAAGCCTCCAGTGGTGGAGCACCCACAACTTCTGAAGACAAGCTATTCCATTGGTTGATTGCTTTTGCCATTAGGAAATTTCTCTTTAGTTCTAGGTTGCCTCTCTCCCTTGTTAGCGTCCATCCACTGTTTCTTGTCTTGCCTTTTGATGCTTTGGAAAATAGTTTCTTGTCTTTGTAGAATATCAGAAGACTGCTATCATGTCTCTCCTAGTCCTTCTTTTCATTAGACTAGACACACTGGATTCTTCACATGTTTCAGCCTTCGGTCCTCTAAACATTTTTGTTGCTCTTCTCTGAACTCTTTCCAGACTCTCAGCAACTTTTTTTTATATTGTGGTGATCAGCACTTAAGTTATGCCAGGGTTATTGGTTAAGTATTGATATTGATGATACTTATATTGATTGAAGATAGAGATAGCTGGCTAAGGCATCAGGGCTCTAGTTTCACCTTGGATATGAAGCCAACTGAGTAACGTTATATTAAGTCTGGGCGGTGGGTCCCAAGGAGAGAAGAGACTCGTGGTAGTGAACAAACAGCTCTTTATTAGCAATCAGATACTGAGACAAAACCCCTAGCCAAGGCTGCTCTTCTTATAGAGCTTGGCCCCGGCTAGGCAGCCAATGACAGGCTTTTGAGCTTGCCGCGCTTGGTATTAGCCAATCGCGGCAAACGTTATATGAGCCAATCAGAGAGTACCATATCTTCCAATCTGGGCCCGGCTTTTCCGGACCAATAGGAACGCAGGCTTTCAAGCCTGCTAGTACGGAACACCTTAGGCCAGGGGTGTCCAACCTTGGCAACTTTAAGACTTGTGGACTTCAACTCCCAGAATTCCTCAGCCAGCAGTTGAAGTCCACAAGTCTTAAAGTTGCCAAGGTTGGACACCCCTGCCTTAGGCTTATGCACTCTCTCTCTCAGCCCTAGGAAACAGCCAGGAAGCAGCCAGTTCTGGAAAGCCTTGTCAAGAAAGCTGCAAGAACTAGCACAGGTGGTCATTAGAAACCTTCCCCCCCCCCCCCCAAAAAAAAAAGCTGGCTTGAACAGAGAGACAGACAGATCGACAAACACACACACAAACACATAGAGAGGCACCCACACTTGAATTAAATACTTTTGTGACTGGTTCATTTCCTAAGTATTTATTAGTTCAGTGATAATTCAGTGGTTGCAATATTTCTGCTTTAGTGGAAATGGATTGCCATTTATCTTAATTAATAAAAAGAAAGAGTTCTGAACAAGTTAAACTTGTATGCACTAAATCAGGGTACATCAACTTTAAGATTTGTGGACTTCAACTCCCAGAATTCTCCTGTCAGCTGGCTGGAGAATTCTGGGAGTTGAAGTCCACAAGTCTTCAAGTTGCCAAGTTTGGAGATCTCTGGACTACATTGTGACACGGTTTGGATCAGGCTGCTCAGAGGGGAAAGTAGCATTAATTGCTGATTTTTCGTGAGATTCAATTTTGGACTATTCTTTCTTATTTGGGGGATTGTTTGCCTGTTAATAGATAAGGCTCCCACTACTTGTAAGGACTTACACAGTGTGTGATCTTGGGCAGTCAGCAATCACATTACAACCAATGTTTCTGGTGGGAAATGAAACTTTTCTGTTACTCCAACTGTGTGTGTGGGGAAGGGAGGGGAATTACTGTGAACAATTATTCCTATTTGTTTAGAAAAGTTTCACGACTCTCAGTTTTCCTCCAAATGCTTTCTGACCCCAGCTGCAGTTTAAGACAGCTAAATATTATCAGCCAGTGTTAATAAACCGTCCTTTTATTATTTATAATGCGGGCCCTTTGTTTTTCAGAGTTATGACTTCAGGATGTTATCATGCCGTATCTTTTTGGTACTGCAGATTATTGGTTTGAATAGTTTGCTTTGTATTACTTTTTTACTTAAAACATTTATAGCACACCTTAAAGTTATCAAAGCCCAAAACAGCTTACAGATCAATTTTTTAAAAATATCCTGCTCTCAAAACTAATTTCAAGCTCACAATTAAAAAAAAAAAAGCATTGCATGCCACATTCTAAAATAATAAAATAAAATAAAATCCTAGGGGAAAATGAAAGCAAGAACATTCAGGAATCAGTTCTTGATGTTATCCAGTTCTTAATGTTATAGAAAGCAACTATAATAGAAATATAAGATTGTGCTGCAGCTTAAGGGTGATGATAATCTTCAGCTTTGTTATTTCAAACATTAAAAGCCACTGAAATGTTAGTTTCCACTTAAATAAAATTTCTTATTGCATGTTAGATGTTTAACAGATATATGTTTAGTCCATAGTATAATATGCAACCTACTTTGGATGCTAATACTAAATGGAATTAAGTAAAGAAAACAACATACTATATAGTATTACGGTACTATACTAATAGTCAGTGGTGGGATTCAAATAATTTAACAGCCAGTTCTCTGCCCTAATGATTTCTTCCAACAGCCAGTTTACCAAACTGCTCAGAATGTTAACAATTGGTTCTCCTGAAGTGGTGTGAACTGGCTGAGTCCCTCCATTGCTAATAGTCCTCCGCTATTCCCAGATTTTTTCTATTTGACTGAATAAGAAAGTTTTATTTATTCAGCCATTCATTCATTCATGTCTTCTTTCTATGATTTATCAAGAACACGCTTGCAAACACATTCCGAGCCCAAGGATAACATCAAAAAACAAAAGAAAAACAAAAACCCAAACCCACAGTTGGACCATAACCTCAAATGTGTCATTTCAAAAGTGTATACATGCTAACCTCTTTTGTATAAACTTATCACTATGGAGGTTCTGTCGACCTCTAATAAAAGAAGTTGATTTTATGAGCCATGTTAATTGCATATCTTATTCCAGATCAAAAATTTCAGTGCTTTTTATTGCTTTCCAATGTGGTGCAATACTTATCTTAACGTCTGCTAGTAAACAAAATGCAAATTCTAAATCTTTGGAGTTAATCCAGTCTTTTATGCGGCACTTGAGAATAAGTATAGGAATCAGTGGTAAGCAATGATCTGCCATTTGGGCAATGTTACATAATGCAGAATTATATAATGTCTCCAGCACCCTGATTATTATCATCATGGGAAATGTGACTAAATTTGCCAGGTGTCAGATCTGAATGGGACTTCGTTTTGAAGAGTTAGTCTGTTTATTTATATGACAGATGTATACACCACCCATTCACTGCAGATTTGTGAGTGGTTGATACCTGACTTTTTCTGCTTTAGCTGTTATGAGACTATCCATTATCTATACTGGTTTTAGGATTCATGGACTGCATTTATGGTCAATGAGGGGAATGTGAATTCATGTCTTCTACAACAATCTACCCTGTTTCCCTGAAAATAAGTCCTAGCTTGATTTTTACACATGTGCCCAATATAAGTCCTATCCCCAAAATAAGCCCTAATTAAGATCCTGCCCACTCCAGAGTGGATGGGTAAAAATTAAGCTAGGGTGGGGATGGGGGGGTGGAGCTGCTCTACTACTTACCTTTGGGCAGTTGTAGCCATGCCTGGCACACCCCAACACCTAACATGCTGGCCCATTTCTTCTGCAGCCAGCAAGGCTGGCAAGGCTTTCCTGAAGGCCTCTGTAGCTGATAACAAAGCTCCGGATCAGTCCTGAGCTCTGTTATCTGCTGAAGAGGCCTTCAAGAAAGCCTTGCTGGCCTCAGAAGAAGTTCCTGAAGGTCTCTGACAGCGAAAAGGAGGCTGGGGGCGACATGCACAAGTGAGGTTAGCCAGTGGATGAGATCCCCTGAAAATAAGACCTGGTGCCCTTTTTGGTGGCAAAAAATAAAACAGAGTCTTATTTTCAGGGAAATATGGTATCTCTGGAAGATTGAAACCCGTATCTTATAGAGTTATGCTTTATCTGGGTTTAGCTTTAGTTTATTCAGTCCTTTTCAACCAGGAGACAGAGAGGGGTTCACTCTGGAAACATCCAAGCCTGAGCTCATAAGAAAGGAAAAGCATAACTGAGTATCATTAAGTCATATACAGGTAGTCATTGACATACAACTGTAATGGAGGTTTATGATTGCATGTTGTTAACGGTCACAAAATATGCTGATCAGTGAAGTAATGCCCTTTTTTTTTTTGCAAAACTATTTTACAACACAGTCATGTGACCGCAGGGCACTGTAAACGGCTCTAAATGTAGCCATGTCGCCAAGCTCCAGTCATGCAGCCTGACTCTGAACCCAAGTCATAAGTCCCCCTTTTCAAGTCAGTCGTAACCCCAAACAACTGCTAAACAACCAATCGTCGGTTGGGACTAGTTGTAATAAATGGAGCTTCTGGGATACCCCAGATCAGAGGTGTCAAACTTGATTTCATTGAGGGCCGCATCAGGATTGTGTTTGACCTTGGGGGGGGGGTTGTGTGGCCAGGATAGGCGTGCCCAGCTCAACATCACTCAGACTGGGGGTGCCTGTGGTGGCCCAAGCGCTCTACCAGCAAAAATGGGCTCCCAAAAGTGCTGCCCATGGCTCTCCCAAGGTCCGTTTTCGCAAGCAGAGGCACCATGCTGTTTCCAGGGCGGCTCCGTGGGCCAGATCTAAGTACCCTGTGGGCCAGATCCAGTCCCCGGGCCTTGAGTTTGACACCCCTGGCCCAAATCAATCCCAAATGTTCAGCAGAACTTGTCAAATGCCATATTTGGATAGGACTCAGCGCACAGAATAATAGAATTGGAAGGGACCTCGAAGTCCAACCCTCTGTTCAAACAAGAGACCCTATACCATTCCAGACAAGTGGCTTCCAGTCTCTTCTTAAAAGCCTTCAATGACAGAGCACCCACAAATTATGAAGGCAAGCTGTTCCATAGGTTAATTGTTCTCGCTGTTAGGACATTTCTTCTTAGTTCTAGGCTGCTTCTCTCTTAGTTTCCATCCATTGCTTCTTGTCTTGCCTTTTGGTGCTTTGGAAAATAGGTTGACTTCCTCTTCTTTGTGTCAGCCCCTCAAATATTGGAACACTGCTTTCATGTCATCCCTAGTTCTTCTTTTCACTAGATTAGATAAATCCAATTCCTGCAATCATTCTTCATAGGTTTTAGCTTCCAGCCCCCTAGTCATCTTTGTTGCTCTTTTCTGCACTCTTTCCAAACTCAGGGAGACAGTTGTGGTGCCCCTTTGTAATATAGCTCCTACTTCCTCCACATTTCCAGATATGGTAGTCAATGCAACTTGGAAAACAATCTCCTCAAAGACTTCAGATTATTCATAAAGTTATATTCCTGTTATCTCTCTCTTGGTAGAGAGCATCCATCTCAATAACAAAGGTTGTTCGCATGCCAATGTAAGTCTGAATCAGACTGGAAGGAGCCAAGATCATACATTTTATCTGAGAGATCCTATAACCGTAGCACTGTTGCCCATTTTAGAACATGATTGTAAGGTGGCTGGCTATATTACCTATGATGAATAAATAAATATATATTAATTGATAATTGTTAAAGCTATACAGGCACAAAGGTACTTCTTAAGCAAGAGCTTCACCACTGCCTACCTTTAACTAGCAGGAAATTCTGCCTGCAAACGGGGAAGATTAATGATCTGAATGATTGTTGCCAAGATGCTGTTCTTAGAGCAGCTGGTATGTATACTGTAGGTATGTGTATGTCTCTGTGTGTGAGGTATAATAATAATAGAAGAGAAGAGAAGAGTTGGAAGGGACCTTAGAGGTCTTCTAGTCCAATGCCCTGCTTAGGCAGAAACCCTACACCACTTCAGACAAATGGTTGTCCAACATCTTTTTCAAAACTTCCAGTATTGGAGCATTCACAACTTCTGGAGGCAAGTTGTTCCACTGATTAATTGTTCTAACTGTCAGGAAATTTCTCCTTAATTCTAAGTTGCTTCTCTCCTTGATTAGTTTCCATCCATTGCTTCTTGTCCTGCCCTCAGGTGCTTTGGAGAATAGCTTGACTCCCCTTCTTTGTGGCAGCCCCTGAGATATTGGGACACTGCTATCATGTCTCCCTTAGTCCTTCTTTTCATTAGACTAGACATACCCAGTTCCTGCAACCGTTCCTCATATGTTTTAGCCTCCAGTCCCCAATCATCTTTGTTGCTGTTCTCTACACTCTTTCTACTGTCTCAACATCTTTTTTACATCATGAAGACCAAAACCGGATGCAGTATTCCAAGTGTGGCCTTACCTAGAAATTATAAAGTGATATTAGCACTTAACGTGATCTTGATTCTATCCTTCTGTTTATGCAAACTAGAACTGTGTTAGCTTAATAATATATGCCATATATCCAGTGAGTATCTAGTTGAACATCCACTTTCAATCTTGTTCATTTTGTCAACCTATCCTCCATTAAAAAAAAAAATGACATAGTGTTTGTTTAATGTAATTGTTATAATTAAAGAAGCATCTTCTTTATCCATTTTTTTCCATGTACAAAGTATATACAGATCTTTTTAACATGCATACTTTATTGTGTTTTTTGGATTTAAGTGAAATGTTACTATATAAAGCAATTCCATGTATGATATGCCATACGTTAAATAAATAAATGTACATAAGTGTTGACTTTGTGCTTTCAAATTTAAACAATAGGTAGCTGTATGGATATTTCAACTAAGATTGGAGACAGTGTAGAAATTGACAGGATCATACGCTATATCTGTTGAAATTCGACTTGAACAGGCCAATGAGTAGATACGCTCAGCCATTAGGTCACATGCAATCTCATGGCTCCATTTTGGCAACTCCTGGTGGTAATCTTCTAAATATGCTGCCAATCATTAGTGACAAAATGTGCATGAATGGGGTGGGGGCAGCACAGGGGAGAGAACCATGCAAAAGGGGGCCAGTAACTTTCCACAGGAGCCATGGTGGCGCAGTGGTTAAAATGCAGTACTGCAGGCAATTTCTGCTAACTGCCGGCTGCCAGCAGTTTAGCAGTTCGATTCTCATCGGCTCAAGGTTGACTCATCCTTGGATCCCCCTGCGGTGGGTAAAATGAGGACCCAGATGGTTGAGGGAAATATGCTGACTCTATAAAACTATTTAGAGAGGGCTGCAAAGCACTGTGAAGCGGTATATAAATCTAAGCGCTATTGCTATTTAAGATTTCTCCTTCCCTCCAACACGCCAAGGTCCAGAAAGCAGAATTTTCATCCTATTCTCTTTGTTGATATCACGGCCAGCCATGTGCAGCCTTTGAAGTCTGCTTACAGAATTATTATTGTTATTGTGTGTGACCAAACCAACAACAAAATACATCACTTGGCTTAAAACATTGCTTACCCTGATGCAGCCGGAACTCATCACCATCAACCTCTGACTTTCCAGTTTTTTCTTTCGTTCTGTGGCTCTGCATCGTTTATCTCATGCTCAAGCCCAGAGGGGGACATGAGCCCTTCCTAATTGGATCCTGAAAAATAAAGCCAAGATATCAAAAATCTATTTTCTGCTTTACAGTGTTCACAGCTTTGCCATTCTGCTTTTGAAAAGAAAAAAAACCCAACTAGTTAATATCAGGAAAGAAAAAGAAAGAGCATCATATACCTTTCTCTGAAACAAAATAAGGTATTTTGAAGAAAAACAAAACCATAGCAAAGCAAAACAAAACTGATCAATAAAACTGGTCACTTTAAACCAAAATGATTGATGATAGATTTTAGCATTTTAGCATTCTTCCCTTTTGATACCCTATCTTCCTTCTTACTAAAATCTACACAACCCTTCCTTCCTTCCTTCCTTCTTTCCTTCCTTCCTT
>NW_020769419.1:1085621-1111851 GCF_900518735.1 Pseudonaja textilis | reverse complement strand
CCAGGAGGCTTCCTTGAGGCCCAGGAAGCCAAAAAATGGAGCGTGGGGAAGTGCAACATCATTTATCTGAAAAAAAAAAAAAATCAGATACTGGATCGGTATATGCCTTCAGCTTACAGCCACTCATGATGTGATCTACAATTTGGCATGGGATCGCACAGTCATGCTGAGGAGAGGATGCTATACCCATTTATATAATTAATCCTGGCAGATGGATGCTTTGTGAGGTGCAAATCTTATTTAAGGTCATCCATCTTTGGCAAAGTAGTTCAAAACCTGATACCTTTTGCATAGGATCATCTATATGTCTTCCTGTGTCTGGGTGTTCAGCATTTAATTTTGTGAAAGTGCATTAATTGTTTTCGGAGTTGGGCAGCTTAGAAATTTAATAAATAAATAAATAGTCAAATACAAGATGTGTTTTGCCGGGCAGGGACTTCCTAAAGGATCCACTGGCAATTTGTAAATCGGGCATGGTAGAAACTTGGCTCCAAGTGACTGATAGGACTCACAGGTCTTTCAAAATAGAAGTAAGAAGATGTTTGATATTTGTGGTTTGCAAAGGTTGTTTTTCCCTTTCATGGGAGGCTATATTCGGATGTCATCCTGTATTCATCCATGGGAAGGTGAGCAGCCAGCATTTTTAATGTTAAAGAATTGAAAAAAAAAAAGAATGTGAACGGCTTAAGCATGGTCAGTGAAAATGACAACTAAACTGTCTTAAAATAGTAGCTTGCCCCTGAAAATTGACACACCCACATGCCTGGGAATTTTGACACTGTGACTGAGACAAAGGGAGATGACAGTAGTAAATGGAAAGAGGAAACAAGGTAAAAGCATAGCAGGCCTGAGGCTCTCTAGACTGAAGATCTCAAGAGAATTTCAGGGTGGGCCTTCCCCCCCCCCCCCCATGAACATAGTGCAACACACCTGCTACTAGTCATTTTCATCATGACACAAGTGGAAATTGAATAGTCTCTGGTGTAACGAACGGATCAGACTAAAATGTTCTTGGATTTACACCTCCCCCACTTACTCTGCATTTTATCCTTACGCAATCACCGGTTCAAATAAGGCTTCCTATGCGCTGTGTAACAAATATTTCCCTGTCCACAGAAATAAATTGTGGGGGATAAATTGCTCTTGAAGCAACAACCACGTGACAACTATTGTTACGGTTCTATAAGGATTCAATAGAACATAGGCCCTTAATTCAGACTTCTGTAGCTCTGCCAAATATCGGTACCCCTTCTGAAACTTTGAAAGCATCATGATATTTGAAGAGCTAGAAACAATCTTAACAGAGTGGTGGGTGGTGGGTGATCTCTCTTGAAAAGAGACTCCTGTCTTAAAAAGAAAACAAAAATGCTAAGGTTCATAATTGGCTGGTACATCAAGGTTCATTAAGATTGTTCCATTGTTTTTATTTTGATTTATCTGGCGATCTGCCAGGAAGAGCATTATGGAATTTCTGGCTCAAACAAACATCCTTATTTGTAGTCTACGTCTAATACAGTTTTATATAGCTGCACTATTAAATATGGATGAAAGAATATTTCGCGTGAGAAGGGGCCTTCTTCAGAATAAAAGCTTAGTTCTCTTTGTGGCTGCATAGGGAAATAAAAGAGATCAGATAACACCAGCATCAACCCCGTAAACTAGCCTAGATTCAGATAGGATTGGGTTTTGGCTAATTGTCGACCGGGTAATTGGACCTAGAGCTAAACAACAACATCTTCTGCACTATTTTGTTCTTCTTTCATCCCCTTAAACTCAAGTAAAAATAAAATCCCACGAGGTCTTTTTTTTTTCCAATTCCGCCTTTTTTTTCATATACTGTACAACCACGGCGGCAAACATACCAATATTCCTTCCTCCCAAAATAGGTTTTGTTTCTTTTCTGCTAGTAAATCGATAAAAGATGCCTCATACTGGGGTTGACCTCTGGAGCCTATATCCATGCAGTTTCCTGAACTGCATTATGTCCATGGTTTGTCATCTCTTTCTTCTGGGATATTTTTTTTTTAAATCCCAATTTATTTTTTTACAGCTATGGTGTTTCCTAGTGGGGTTCCATCCAAATAATAACCAGGATGATCGTGCTAACATCTGTGAAAAGGTACTTAAAATGAAAAGGCAGGTGGGGGAAATATAACTTTAAAGAATAATCTCTATTCAAAATTATGTGAGCATAATAATGGAGGATTGTGATTTAAATCATGTGAGCGTACCTGTGTATGGGTTTGTTTGTATGCGTGTGCTTCAGGAGCCCTCCTCCCCACTTTTTAGATTTTTATCTCACTTTTTTTCCTCACATACAGCTCAAGGTAGTAAATATACCAATATTCCTTCCTCCTTCTATCCCACCCACAACAAGGCTGTGAGGTGAATTGGGTTCAGAGAAAGGGTCTGACTCAAAGTCACCCAGCCAGCTTTCATGCCTAATAGTGGAACTAGAGCTCATAACCTATTGGTTTGTAAGGCAGCACTGTAACTACTATATCGAATTGGGTCTCAAGTTTTTTCCAATGGTACATTTTATTGTTTCTTTTCTTTTTTTTCTGATTTTTCAAAAATGTATGGATGAGATACTGTTACTGGCATGAAGCCCAGATAGTGAAACTGATTATGAAACTAGTTGGATTTTTTTTTTATATGTAGAAATAAAACACATCTGGGACTTCTGATCCTGCTTAACTAGTACATTAAACTAGTCTCCCTTTTTGGACAAACCATACTTTGTTCCACTTACAAGAAAATTGAAATGTTAAGAAATGGGAGCACAGACAAACTGCGTGACAAATAAACGAACAAACAAAAGTGATACAGGATTTTCTCCCCTGGAACGGCATATTGTAGAGAATCATGAGAAATTTAAAACATACTTTCTTGTATGGATTTTTTGGAAATGCCATGAAATAAGCAAATCTGGAGTCACCCTTTAAATCCTTGTTTCTTGTTTCTGGAAGTTAAAAGTAAGAACACATATGCAATGGCTCACTCATGATCCTCACCCCATTTGAGGAAAGTTTCTCTTTCTCCTTCCGGAAGTCAGAGGGAAAAGTGACAGAACATACCTTTTTTTAAAAAAAAAACTGACAAAAACATTTGAGCCAAAAGAGGGAAAGCATTTGCAGCCAAATGATAAAGTTAGCCTAGCTATAATTCCCTTTCCTATATTTTATGAACAGTGTACTCATTTAAAAGAACACACCACGTTTAATAGTGATTTCCCGCAAGTCCTTTAAAAGACATAAAATGATAAAAGTACCAATTTGTGCAGAGCTTTTTTGATTGGGGCAGGGGAGGGAATGATGTAAACAAATGTTGACCTGACAGCTGGAGTCATGATATCTTTTTTTTTTTTTTTACTCACACTGGCCTACTTCTAATCTTCACGAGTCAAGGCCTCTAGGCTATGTCCAGTCTTTTGTGTAATGTATCAACGCAGACCAGTAAAAAGAGCCCCTTTCCCTCTCACTTCCAAGGAGACTGAAAGCCTCTGAATTGTATGTGTCACAACCTTCTTTGCTTGTAATCATTGCTAACACACACACACACACGCACACACACAAGCATGAATATGTATATGTAAATGCATATGTGTGTGTGTGTATGCATATGCAGGTTTGTACATTTGCATGTATACAGACAGACACACACACACATCTCATAGAACTACAGTATTGATTTTGCCTAGTTGGATTCAGCCATTGCATGAAATGCACTCCCACCCATTCTTGGCAACTTTTAGGACAAAGCTGCCCTTTGCATGTTTATGCTGACCTTTGAACTGGCACATTTGATACAAGGAAACATGCCAGATGGTAAAGAAAAGTGGTGGGTCATAGAGCAGCCCTCCAGGGGGTCAAGAGTCATGAAATCCTTCTCCACAAAAGCCAGCTTAAAAGCAACAGTTTCCACAAATGCCTCCGAGGGACTCTCGCCGTTGGAAGGATAAAGGAAAGGAAAAGGGTGACTGTTTTGCTGCTTTGGTTTAAATGGCTACTTCACTGGACACTTTCATGAGGAAGCATTTCCCAATGTTCATTGGGAATGACGGACAGATGGGCTGACTAGTTGAAAAGGAAATCTGTGCTAGGCAGGAAGCTAGGAGGGACTGAACAGAGCAGGGCATTATAATTAGAATCCGGGATTTTAAGCGACACCTAGCCTTGTACTGAGGGCATTGTCCAGATGGGGATTGGCATGAAAAGATGAACTGTGACATTAAGTGATGGGTCTTCCATCCTAAAGCTCTTGTGCTGCACAGCGGATGGTTAATGTTAATGGCTGTGAATGAAGGAAGCTCAGCAGTAATGAGGTGGGGGATCTTTATTTTTTGGGTACTATTGATTTACCTTTTCTCTTCCCCTCACCGCCCCCCCCCCCCGACCATAGCCTTAAAATTAGAAACATCCAAATGTATTGGATGAAAGGCCAATCTAGATGATAGGTGCTCTAGTCAAGCTACATGTGCTCTAGTTCAGCTACATATGGAAACCCACCAAGCTCCTGTTCATTTTTTCCCAGTCATTAAGATGTAGAGACATGCTGCTTCTGACATGGGTAGCACTGTATGGCCTTGATTTATTTTTTATTTATTTATAACATTTGTAATAGCCGCCTAACTCTAACAGAATCTGGGTGTGTACAAAACCAACATTGCAATTCAGATGGTGCAATAAGAGTAACCTTGAGGAACTGGGGGAAGAGCCTCAACTAAGACAACGGTCAAACAAAAGAAATTTGAGTGTAATTGGAGTAAACATCTCAGTCTTGACCTTCCCTAGTTGTCCTGTGGACAGATGGAGAGAATAGAAAGACTTGCAAGATTCTGTTACTATAATCTTATAATAAATGAAGCTTCCCCGCAATAACTTTGGTTTCCTAGTTTAGTGTACCTCCAAAGCTCCCACTCTGCTGATATTTAGAAGGGCCTTGAGGACTTGGTTATTTCCTGAGGCCTTTGGTGAGGAAGAATGAAACCTTTTCCCCTTTTCTTTCTTGTTCAGTCTGTTGTCCTTGTCATCTTTTACTTTTTTCGTGGTTATTATTGCGTTTTCTTTGTTTTAGTTATTAGAGACATCCAGAATCACTGAGAGCCAGGCAACATACAAATTTGATCAATAATGATTTCTAAAAGTACAGAAATGCAACTGTATTTAGCTATCTTACCATTGCCTATTTATAACTATCCATTTTTTATTTATTTTTAGTCATGCATTACTGGAAATCCAAAACAAATGGCCCTGACTCTTCAGCGCCTCATGACCTACTGACCACAAGGGGGCAGTAGGGGGCAGATAGAGAGACAGGAATTACTCTGTGCCTTTCTGTCTAGAATTGTGCCTGCTCTTTGTCTAAGAGGCTGCTAATCTGGAATCACACACAGGGGCAGAACACATGGTCTAGGACTTTTCCCTTAGTGTGTTGTGGCTTGTTAGATCCTAGGCTTTGCCAATCCCTCTAATCCATTACTGGTAAATACATCTCTTTTCTGTTATAGTTCTAAGAGTTGTTCCACTAATCTTTGCTCAGGTCAGGTTCCTGCTCTCAGGAATGCTCAAATTATATGCAAGAAGCACTTCAACTTCCAACATTTATATCCACCGTAGTAAAACATTTCTACACACATTAACAACTTACTTTTTTTAAAAAAAAATCTCTGATTGGAGTGTAGAAAATGGTTAGTGAATAGAACAATAATATCAAACTCTGTTACATATAATGATGTTTCTTCTTCAACACATTGTATGGTGAAAAACAAATTGCACTAATATATCATTAAAAAAAAAAAGATATTCAAAGCAGATCTTCAAAATCTATGTTGGATGAAAACACAACTGTTTTAAGCGGGGTTTTTTTTTTTACAAGTTGAAAATCAATAGTGTATTCTAGTCCTAAAATGTATTTGTTTCTTAAATTTATATGCTACCTGTGCCATTGTTGCAGTGCTTATGGGAGGTTTACAAAATGAGACAAGGTAAAAAAGATAATGCAGGACAATTACAATTAAGAAGATTAAATACAAATCAAGAGTATAGGCAACTTAGGGATGGTGAATCTGTTGGGACTCCAAGCCAGCTGACAGAGCCAGGTTTTAAGGCTCTTTCAGAAGACCAGAGGTGTGGAGAATATTCCAAAGGGTGCGGGCCACAACAGAAAAGCCTCTTCTCCTAGACCCCGCCAGCTGAAATTCCTTAATAGATGTAGTCCACAATAACTCTCTTCCGCTGGAGCCAGCTGGGAAGACTAATCCCGTTGTGGTGAGATGGCTCCTCTGTTAGCCTGAATCCATGCCATAAGGGGCTTCAAAGGTAATGACCAACCCCTTGAATTGGAAGGGAAAGCAAACTGGCAACCAGTGCTGTTCACACGAGTTACATGTGCCATCAGAGGGGCCTCTACAACTGTCTGCACTGCTGCATTCTGTACCAGCTGTAGTTTCCAAATATTCTACAAGTGTAGCCCACATTGTAGTACCACATTGTCGTACTGCAATGTAGAATACATTGCAGTAATCCAACCAAAAGAAGATGAGGGAATGCATGGCCTCACGATAAAATTAAATACTGATATGGGCTAGAGGTCTTTCTCAAGTCAAATACCCTGTTTCTCCAACAATACGGCCTCCCCCAATAGGAAGTCCCAGCATGTTTTATAGGCATGAAATGAAATTAAGCCCCTCCCCCCCAAATTAAGGCCTATATTAAAACATGTGAAATGGGGGGGGGGGAAATGGTGTGGGGGGGGGGCTTGCTGTTAGGAAGTACTTTTGTTGCACACCCGGATATGATGCTGCCTGCGTTGACCCTGATACAAAGTGCCCCACCAGTGCCGAGGTCAGCATCCAAGCTGTTGCCGCCCGCCTGCCCGAAGATGCAAGGGGGGGGGAATTAAGTCACCCCCCAAAAGACGGCCTAGCCATTTTTGGGGGGCTCAAAAAAAAAAAAAAGACCCGGCCTTATTATATGAGAAACACGGTACTGTATCCTGAGATTTTGCAAAACAGCAATAGCACGTAGACTTATATACCGCTTCACAGTGCTTTACAGCCCTCTAAGTGGGTAACAGAGTCAACATATTGCCTCCAACAATTTGGGTCTTCATTTTATCCACCTCAGAAGGATGGAAGGCTGAATCAACCTTGAGCCTGATGAGATTTGAACTGTCAAACATCAGGCAGCTGGCAGTCAGCAGAAGTGGCCTGCAGTACTGCATTCTAACCACTGCGCCACCACAACTCAATGCCACTGATCAATGAAATATTTTTTTTGCTTTTGCAAGAGGCAACTGGACTACTTTGTTTTTCTTTGAAGATGTTTCACTTCTCATCCGAGAAGCTTCTCAGAGCTGAAGACTTGGGCTGAAGCTGTTTAAATCTAAATTCTTTAAAGAGTGCCTTTAAATTGGTAACTGTCATTTCTAACATGCCCATTCCTTGTTATTATTTTTAAACAGAAAGGACAAGTAGAAAGCTTTTTACCACCGAAAGAGGACAGCTGCAGGCGCATTGGTGTCCATCCACCGCATTGCTTACCTCTGTTCTAGGGATTCTAGCCAAGGAAAAGATGGGCTTCTTAAATGAGAATGCTTGGAGGAAGGCCAAAGCATTTGGCAAGGCTCCTTGGAACTACCATGGAATTAGAGGTGCTTTATGCATGCCAAATGAATCTATCAAGACTGACAACAGTAATATCCAAGTTGCTCCTTTTCTTTCTTTTACTTTTTCCTATCTTTTGCAGACTGCTTTTTTCATGTTTACCACCAAGAATGCCAAGATGTAGCATGATAGAAAGACAAGGTAAATTGAGAGGGAGATAAATGGTATCTTCTATCCCAAATAGTTAGTTTGTATTGTGACATAAAGCACATCTAAAAAATCCTGGTTAAACAATAATGTCTTCCACAGCACGATTTAAAAAAAAAAAAATAGATGCAGAAGAAGAATTAGAATTGGGGTGATTGTATATGTCATGCTCCTGTTGGAGTCTGACTCCGAGGGAGAGTGGAACAGCAGACAGGGAGTGGGAGTGTGGCTCCGGTGGGTGTGGAGGAAACTGGGGAAGGGCACAGGCCAGAGGAAGACCCAGGCCCATCCTCTCTTCATCCTAGGGCCCGCAGGGAGGAGGAGATAAGGGAGAAATGTGAGTTGTGTGATCTACGGGGGAGGAAGGGGTCCTGATCCCCTTCATGGGCTGCAGCTGGGAGGACTGTTTAAAAGGACAAACTGCACATGGCAAAGTTGCTGGAAGCAAAGCGTGCAATCTTGTCGGAGTTTATCTGTGTTTTGGCTTCCTCCCAACTTTGGTTGCTGCGTTATCTGGTAGAAGTCTGCAATTAATCATCCTTGCCTGCCGTAGTAATTCCTTCAACGTGGTTTGTGTTGGGTTTTTTATTTCGAAATAACTTTACTTTGGGTGCAGATTGCATTTACTCCCTCCATAAACTGTTTCCTTTAAGAGTTTGATATCCAGCCGAGGATAATTGGACATTGGGGCCAAGTTGGAGGCATTATAGGGACTTTCTTCTATTTTTGTGACTTGGTTATTTTTGTGTCATCACGGTATAATTGTGTGTTACATTAGAATTGGGGTGATTGTATAATTGTGGATCACTCTGAACTAAGTACAGGTAGTCTTTGACTTACGACCATAAATGAGCCCAACATTTCTGTGGCTAAGTGAGACATTTGTTAAGTATGTTTTGCCCCATTTTATGACTTTTCTTGCCAGTTGTTAAGTGAATCACTGCAATTGTTAAGTTAGTAACACAGTTAAGTGAATTTGACTTACCTTGTCAGAAGGTTACAAAAGCTGATCACATGACATTGGAACACTGCAACCGTCGTAAATGCGAGTCAGCTGCCAAGCATATGAATTTGGATCAAGTGACCATAAGGGGTGTTGCAATGGTCATAGGTGTGAAAAACGATCATAGATCACTTTTTTCAGTGTCCTTGTAACTTCAGATGGTCATTAAATGAACAGTTGTAAGTCGAGGACTGCCTGTGTTGCAATCCCTTTTACCAGCTCTCCCTCTGAGTTGTTTTTTCCCCCCAACCAAAGTAAGAACTGTACTGTAGCTCTGTTTTATTCCAGGAATGGCTGGATTGGGTGGGAATCAAACAGCAAGAATATTTCCACTTTTCTCCTTTTTCTCAGTGCTGCAACATATCAGTTTACCTGTCCTCCAAACTGTCTGGGGGCAATGGGGAAATAGGTAAGCAAGCCAATAGCAGTAGAGAAAATGAGTAGATGAGCAAGCTTGAAGAAATCATAAAGAAAAGAAATAGAAACACTAATAATTAGCAGCAGTTGCAATGAATGTATGGGCTTAGCCAGTGAATGAGATTCACTGAATATTCCCCTGTTCCCTCCACCACAACACCCCCAAGTCTGGTAGTGTTTCTCTGTACCTTCTTCCCAATTTGACTGTGATCTTCTCATATAGATGCATTGTGTGTGCTATGTGACAAAAGCTATGAAGACAAGCCTCTGTAGCAGAAAATGGGTGGCTTTTATATAAGGGAGTCCAGCCACACAGCCCCAATTTCACACTATTATTTTTATAGAAAAGAGGCTGTTTAATATACCATATAAGTATTTTTTTTTGTTGAAAAACCCAACTGTTGTCTTCTAGATGATGCATTTAAAATTTTACTTTATCACTAACAAGCTTTGATACACACAGGTGACTTATTGTTCTGCCAGCTCCTAATTTGGCTTGAGTTGAATACCATTTCCAGTAACTTTGGTAATCACTCATTTGTTCTAATTAGATGTTTGCTGCCCTCCTCATTACAATGGGAGCAGAGAGTCACTGCATGCAATGCTTAAGTGTTACAATCTCTTTTGTGCATGGATGTTGTCCTTTTCATCTTGGCTTTCCCATTTATGTTCATTGTTTGGAGAAGAAGATAATTTGAGACCTCCCTGAAAGGGTAATTGGGTTGGGAGTGACAGGTGGTGCTAAGCTTCTGTGGAGAGAGGATGGAAGGAGGGAAGTTTGCTTGGAGATAGAAGATAGATTGCAGAGGGTTCCTAAAGAGTAGCAATCTGGCTACTTTTCTGTCCAACGGTTCCAGTGGCTGAGCCACGCTTCCAGATTGAAATACAAGAAGGTTAGGCTTGAATTCACATAGAGCAACTGTCTTTAAATACCACTCAAAAGCGACAATTATAAGAAGGAGCACATTATACTTGAGCCCCAGGCCTTTCACTAGGCTTCCAGATGCAATTAAACATGCTGATTTTGATCTATTAAGCCTAAAATGTCTTGGCACCTGCTTACCTTCACAACTGCATACTTTGGTTAAAATAAATTCTACCATTGTGGGAGAAAGACCAAATATAACCCTACTTGTGACTGGGGAGATGAAGCTAATAGGCACTGCTTTTCACTGCAACATTTTTTGGGGGGGTAGTAATGGGGGAGTTAGGGAGACAGCCCCTTCCCTGATTCATTCAGGAAATGAAAAAAAAAGAGCTTCTTAATTTACAGCTTGAAACAACATCATTATTGTGATTGAGTAAAATTAATTGAAGTTAATATTTATGATTGTTTTTTTCTACCATTTATAATAATTCCATGGAAGTTTTTTTAAATATATATAATGCATCATGGATATTTTAGATGCGTATCTTGCAAACCCCCAAAGAGCTTTATTAGATTTAAGAAGGATATAAACCGAGTGACTCACTAGATATAGAAGAGTAATAAGTTTGTCTTTTTTAAAAAAAGCTCTGGCTATTGGAAGAGTTTTGAGTTAATACAACTTAATATGAAAGTACTTGTTTTTGTATTTGTTGTTCAAGATTTTTAAATAGTATGAGAAGTGAAGGGACTTTCAAGAGCTATTGTGATTTATTTTTTATAAGGGAAAGTAGGAACATCTATAAATGAACACAGAATGACAAATACTAGTGAGACAATTCTTCAGAACAAGAATATTATGCAAATCAAGCTACAATCCAGTTATGCCTGAAGAATTTAAACCTCTTAAATCTAATCCTTTCTGCCTAGGTGTTATCAGAACAACTGTGCTACTTCATCAGGGAAGGTTCTATTTAATCAGGTAGGTCTTTTTGGGATGACCTTGTTAGTTGCTTCATTAGAAAAGAGAACTTTTAGTCCACAACCGATGTGTGTGTGTAAAAAATGTTAATCCAATTGATTTATTGGGATCATTACCTGATGTTCTAAGGGTTTTTTTTATTCCACAGTTCATAGCTAAAAAAAGCAACTTCTTTTTATATGTCAGATTTACCATTTCAATATTCATCTTCTCAAAATTGATAGACTTGTTGTGGAATAAACATATAAAAGTGCCCTTGACATTTTGGTATTTTTCAATAAATTGACAATGAATATTGGTAGACACAATACTGTTTGCTCTTTCAAAATGGAAGAAATTTTAACCTGTATAGTTGTATGATCAAAGTATGATAATTATATATTTTCCCCTCCCACCTCACTCCAGTGCTTGGCCTTCTGAAATTTGCTCTCTTCGTATTTGTTCTCTTCATATTTGTATATATGCAGTATACAAATATTCATTTTAATAAAAATAAAACATTTATATCAAAAAGAAGTTTCCCTTCTGTTAAGTTGATAGCTGCTTGTTATTTCACTTATTTTGTTTTATTTGTTCTTGTTTTTACAAAGGATATGTTAAAGTTCACCTAGTTAAAAAAAAGAACAGAAAAGGAAAAAAACCTAGTATAACATTATTTCCAAAGAAACCAAGTATATTGCAGATGTAGATTTCAAAAAGACAATTTCTCTATTGTTTTAGAATTTTTAAAAGCCTATAGCTTCTTAATTTTCCTGAACTATGAATTTTCAAAAATGTATTCATAGAAAAGAGCATAATTCATAAACTACACAAAATACTTCTCAAGATAACTTTGCTTCTTCTTTCATAGCATTAAATCGTATCAAACCTACTCTCTATTTGAATTTTTTTTAAAAAAAATCTATTTGAAAAATATTATTCTATGTATACATATTTGGACAGTGGCCTGGATTCATACAAAACAGGATTAAAATGCTTAGGATTAAATTCCCTAGATATACCAAACCATATTGTTCAGACCTTGGGACTATGGCTGTAGCTGTTTCTTCCAGTTTGTTCATCTTTTAAGATGAGAAGAATATTGGATTGTATTTTACCCTTGCTTATACATTCACTTTATATTTACTAAAATCATCAGTAGCAGCCATAGTGGTAGTTAATAGGCATTAATGATAAACAAGGGTCCATCTTAAATGGTGATTTAAGATGGATGAATCATTCAGAGATGATTCTTCATGATGATTACCAACCAGCTCTTCTCCATGCTAATCTTTTGCATGCACCGCACAAACTTCCTACATCCCTTGCCGAGCTCTATTCCTTTAGGCCAGCTGTATTTATGTCACATAACCTAAGAGGGCAGGCTACTCGCTGACATCAAAGCTTCGTGAAGGCCTGGTCAGTGGGGAGCCATGAAGAGCCATCTGCTCTGTTCTTCTGTGGCAATGGAGAATGTCACCCCTGCCATCCTCTTTAGATTATGGGAAGAGAATAGAATCACTCTTAACTAGGCATGTTATTAGCCAAAGGGTTTGATTGTGTTTGTTATCCTTTTTTTTTTTTTTAAGACAGTAAATAATGAGCAAACTAATAAAGATTCAAACAGGGCTAATAGGGAACCTGAAATTACAGGCCGGCAACCCATTTCATTCATTGTATGAATGTTGAACGATTAAAAATAATTGCCTTCATACCACCCACACAGTGCTTTGGGGAGGGGTGGTGGTGTTTCAATTGTCCCAGTTGGCCTGGTCTGGCTAAAATCTATTAGGGAACAGCTTTGCTTTAAATTTTATGAAAGGATGAGGGAAATGCATTATTGCTAAAGGGACACCTTCTGTTCTGCCACAAAACTATTGAAAATATTGATGCTTGGAGAAAGTGGGAACTGAATTAGCTCAGATGGGTAGCTTCGGAAAACGAGCATTTCTGCAAAGAAATTTAGATTAACGTTACTGTCGTACTGTATATTTCAATAGTATTTTACACTTCTTATTTCAGTTACATCAGTCTACTTCATATGAGATTGAAAGAAAAACACATTCTGCAAAACCAGAACTTTTTCAAAATTCTGAAAAGCTGTGGAGAAGCTCTGTTTGGTTTACCACAGTCTCGTCTCTGGTCTTTTTCTTCTTAGCACATCCTATTTCTATATATTTCTCATGATAATTGGGACACGTGAGGAAATTTAATATACTGAAATAACTCTGGGATTCTATTTTAGTGGATTAATGAAAAACATCAACCTGTCAAATGCTGAATCATGCTATGGATGGACTCCCCCCCCCCCTTGTGTATGAAGCCCAAGGCAGTTGATTTATTATTTATTCATTCAGAAAATTAACACAGCCATTGAACTCATGTGGTCCGCTGCCCCACCATCTCTTCAAATTGCCCTGTGCAAGTTGGAGGGGAGACTATTGGAGAAATAGTGGGCAGGAGTACTTGATCTTCCATCCCCTTTCAGTCCTTTAACCATCAACCTTCACCAGATGGGATTCCAGATATAGCAGGGGTATACCTAAGAGTTGTTAATAATATATGGACCTTAAAGAAAAAGAAATAGAAACTGAGCTGTATGGATGACATGGAAATCATCAGCATATTTTGCAGAATTACATTCATGATTACTGAATGGTTATTACCATCATCTACCACTTAAAGGCCAACATTTGTTTATTATCCTCAGCATGAAAACAACTTGATGGAATACTGTAGTAGACAATATTTTTTTACAGCCCCACTAGTTCTTTGCAGTGTTAATCCTGCCACATTAAGTCTCGGTAATGCAGTTTCAGTAATCTGTGCTCACAGGATAACGAATGAAGAGTTTTGGGCCTCTGGTATATGGTACCAACATGTGTAGCTCCTTTTATATTATTAAAAAGTTACTACTAAACTTGGATGCCCTTGGAAATGTGTAGCAGGAGACAGTGTTTAGCTGAGTTATTAAAGCCAGCTGTAGCCCAGTGATTACTCAGAAACCACAGTAAATGTACCACTCCTGCTACTACTTCAATCCTGTACCCCCTTTAACTAGATATATTTAACATGTAACATCATAACTTTTAATAATGAAAATAAATGCTTGTGACTTCATTTTCTTTCATCTCATTTTCTACTCTAGAATTCAAATTATTCATCTCTGTCATTATTTGCTTATGTGACAATTCTGAAGTTTATGTTAGGTCTACAGTATTCCTACATTGGGTTACATTCAAAATCTTCCATGGATTATCTCATACATTCTTGTTGACCTTGATTCCATCTGCAATGTCTTCCATCAAACTGAAGTGTCCTGATTGCTTCTATTAGGGATTTTAAACCTTTGTCAGCAAATGGAAACTGTTCATTAAAAATAGTCTCAGAATCTTTGTTAAGAATGGTCGGTTTCTGAATGTCATCTGACAATATCCATCCTTTCTACTGTATCTTAAAAAAATGTTAGAAACAGCCCAGTGGGTGATGAAAGGCAGGAGTGGATGGCTGAGTGAGATGAAAGTTTGTTTTCTCCTTTAGTCCCTTGAAGAGTTTTCTCCCTAGTTCCTTGTGTGAGGATATCTATCTATCTATCTATCTATCTATCTATCTATCTATCTATCTATCTATCTATCTATCTCTATCGTATCTATCTACAGGAGGCTAAGGTATGAAGAACCTTCTCTGTCAAGCTATGTCTTAGTCCTTTGCCAAGAGGATGTTTTCCTTAGTTTGGTGGAACACTAATGGAAAACCCAATGAAAACCTGGTGAAATAAATTCCATTATTATCCCTTATGTTTGGAACTCCTTCTCAAAATATTTTGCTAATGCTTAGGCCTCTTTTCCTTCAAATTACTTTCCATAACTCACCTTTTCATGGGAACCTTTCATAAAACTATATGGTTTCAAGGACTTATTGTAATTGCATATGTAATTAAAGCATCTATACATTATTTCCCCATTTGCACACATACTTTTCTTGTTATGAGCTCTTTCCTCCGCATTACATATTAAAATCATTCAATTAAAAGTATTTTAGCAATATAAAAAGCACACACATAATTTATAAGCCATGCGTATGTGTTAGATTTGACAAAATAAAATAATTTCTTTATTCTAGTAAAGATCCTCATTTCTCTCTAAAAACAATTTCGATCTTCTCTACTTGTTAATAACATCAATGTTAGTAAAATGTTCAGCCAATAAATATGTATTGGTACAGATAGCTTTTGACTTACAACCATCCATTTACAGAAATCCCTTGATTTATGACCAGTTACTTAGAGATCAAAATTGCTTAGAGATCAAAGTTATAATGGACTCCCAAAAAACTTACCGTCCATTTTTGAAGTCATGGTCACTGCAGCACCCTTGCAGTCCTGTGAACAAAATTTGGGAAGATTCACCATTACAATTCCCCTGTCTATCTGCTCTCCCACTGGTTCCCATAGGCCTTAGGTCCACTTTCCCGCCCTGCCAGGTCCTACATCCTCCTCCCCACCCCCAATCACTGATCATTTACTTACATTTTAATATAGAACTCTTTCCTGGAAGCTCTGGAGATTGCAGTGGGAAAGGAGAACAGGTTGCTCTGCCCCTCAGCATCTGTACACTACAGGAGCAGGCACCAATTAATTGCAGTCACTCCAAAACTGCGGTGTGATGTCAGTTTGGGTAAGCCATCTTGACAAAATTTGCCATCTTGGGAGCAAGATTTGATTGTTTCAAAATGTGTCTTGAGAATACTCTATGATCCTTATTTAGCAGAAGTTGTTTTGTGATCAAATTGGAAAAAAAGGGAGGTTTATTTATGTCCAGGATATAATGGTGCTATTTGGTTTTTTTTTTATTCATCAGATTCAGTAGTAAATCCTCTTTGTTGTATTTCTTTCAAAATGACATGTAGATAATAACAACTACATTCAAACATCGTAAGTTTTGTACCTGGGAGGCAGATGCACACACACACACTTCTATTGGGATGGGGTGAAGAACTGTATTATAGAATGAACTTCAATTTTGGGATGGCATTTAGAAAATTAGTATGTGCAATGTACTTGCTAAGGCAAAATCAACCATTGTAAATATCTTTTGTTTTTTTTAAATTGATCTTTATGCATTTGTATAAAAATATTGTATTCTATTCCATCATAGAGTGGAATATATTAGATTGAGAACAACATGAAATTATGCAAAATGCGATTATGTAATTAATTATTTCTTACTGTTATGAAGGAAATGTTACTATTTTATCCAGCTGTGTTGGACTTTCTTGCTTCTTTTCTGAATTGAATTAAAAATCTACTGTCCGCTTTTTTGGTTCTCATAACAGCCAGCCATCTATTCCTGTGTATGATTTCTGAATCAGGAATTACCCACAGACTTATTTGTATAAATTAGAATATTTTTTTTCTTATCTAGCTCTTGATGAAGTGAACCTTTAAATGAGCAAAAATGGCTTCTCAAATTTAATTATTCAGTTCATGAAACTGGGGCAAACTTAGGGAATCTGGGGAGAGGGAGGAAATATTTTTCCAAGTATTCATAGGGTCGAGGAGAAGTCTTCAAGACAGTAGTGGGCAAATCTTTGTGAAAGTAATGTGCAAGTCTTAGGAAAATTAATGAATGCTACCTCATTTGATACCAAATTAAGAAGTTCTGTGGATAAGTGTATGAAAGAAACAAAGCCATAGGGACAGGGGTGGGATTCAAATTTTTAACAACTGGTTCTGTGGGCGTGGCTTGGTGGTCATGTGACTGGGATTGGTCATGTTATTGGCTAGGTGTGGCCAACTCAGTATCACTCACATCGAGGCACGCATCTCCTCGCCTGGCCTCTCATGACTGTGGGGATGCTGCAATAGTTGTAAGCGTGAAAAATGGTTATAAGTCACTTTTTTCAGTGCCATTGTAACTTTGAATGGTCACTCCACACAAGCAAAGGAGGGGAAAAATACTCCAGAGAAGTTCCAGAGACAGGAAGTCTAGTTCTGCCAAGAATGTAATAAGGGTTAACGGAGAGGCAGTTTCTGTAAGCAACACCAGAATGTTTCCTTCCTGCCTTCCTTACAGGATTAGGCCAGTAATTTCTTCTAACAACCGGTTCTCTGAACTGCTTAGAATGTTAACAACCGGTTCTAGCGAATAGGTGTGAACCTGTAGAATCCCACCGCTGCATAGGGAGGAAGAAAAGCGACATTTAACAACCTCCCCACTAACAATTTCTCTCTATCTAAAGACATTCTACAGCAAATCTGTCTATTTTACCCCTCAAAAGATTTGTTTTCTGGTAAGAAAAAAGATAGCAGCAGTCTTGGGACCCCATGTAAGTCCCAGGGGGAAAATTATTATCTGACTTCCTACCATATAAAAGTCTATAAATAATGCAGAATGATTTCACAATAATAAACCTCATCTGGATGTGCTTTTTTAGTATCACAGTGTAAGGCTGAATCATTGGGCAGAAGTAATGGTCATCGCTGCATTGTTTTATTTGGATGCTAATTTAATGCAAAGGATCTCAGCTTTCTGGGTCTAAAATAATCTTGTGTTTTGTTGTCACAGGAATTCAAGCACAGTTTTAATCACGGTTACCAGCTGCTCCTTCTGGCTTTGAAATAAAGGCTGAATGTAAAGAAAAGGCCTTTGTAGGGTTTCTTGTTTTGTTTTGTTTAAAGACGTGCTTATTGCTGCTTAGTTTGGTGTGACTCTAGCGAGAGTTCACTTCTGCTTGAGTCAATTGCCACTGAAGTGAAAGACTCAAGCACAGATCTCAAGCATGATAAATATACATCAGTCCTTTTTGTGTTGTGTTCAAGGACTACCTACTTGAACCATCTTTACTGCTGTTATGAAGCTATCCTCTTTTTATATAATGAGGATCATTTGAGATCTTTCCCAATCGTTACTTTGCACAAGAAACACACCATTGCAGAGATCATGTTTGCTTAGCATTCGTACCATTAAATATTGCTGTACTAGCACAGTTCTTGCTTCTCTTCTTCAGTTTAGGTTAACTGTAACTGGAAGCCTGTGGTTCAGCAACTGTCAGGAATGACTTTAATAGTTTCTGTAACATCACTGAAGAAAAAAGTGATTCAAATCTGTCCAGTCTGCAAAATATGGCTTTTAAAAAACTCTTGTCTGTTTTTCATATCCACATTGTTGTTTACTGGTGAGGATGAGAAAACAACTACATAAGTCATGGTTAATTAGCCTTGTGTTATATGAAGAGGGCAAGATGACAAGATAGGTAGAAACTAGCTTAATATTCAGTCTGGAGTAAAACATTCAAGCACTGTAAAATCCTTTGTTGAAAAGGAACACAAACTGCAGGAAAATCATTCCACTTCTTCTAGGTTTATTTTGACCCAGATCATATAAGAAGTCAGCTATTGATCTGAGTCAGATATATGTGCAGCCACTTAACTTATTTTGCATGTTTGTATGATGCATTCAATGGAGTAGTTTTCCAAGTCTGAGTTCACTCAGTTTGTTTTATGTTAATAAATGTTTTTTTAAAAGCTATGAAGTGTGCAGTGTCAGGGTTCCTCGGTCAGGTCAGCTTCAGGGTTGACATGCAGCTTATTCATACATGCCTCTAGCCCATGAATCATGATTTATGAACCAAAATGGCTGCATCTATACTTTATGTTAAATTGGAGTCAAGGAGACTGCCTTACTGTTTAGTGTGTTACGTAAACTTACTCTAGGATTTGGAGGATGGGATAGATCATGGGTGTCAAATTCATGGCCCGCAGGTCAGATGCGTCACACACTGGCCACGCCCACCCCCGGTTTAGTGAAGGGGGGGAAAGTCACGATACATCATGCAACGACAAAGTGACACGATGAGTTTGACACCCCAGGGATAGATGCACATTGTTTGAATAAACAATAAGAGTAGAACCTTACTGGTCCTTCTGCATTTAGTTCTTTCACTGAAGTTTTTGCTGTTTTGACAGTACACAAATATAGATTTTTCTTCCTAGAGCGTTGCATTAATTGAGGAATAAATGGAGCTCTGGGTACCAGATCACCTTATACTGGGATAAGTGTAGCGTTAAAGCAAAAGTTTTTCTTTTTTAATTGTTGCAATAAAAATAGCAATAGGTTAAGTATTCACGGGGCAAAACATAAAGGAAACACATCTATTTGACTCTCCAGCATTGCACTTTTTTTCTTTAAAGCATTAAGCACAGTCCAAGTAATCAATAACAGCTAAAGTGCTCAATATGTCAAAATGGAGATGAGCTGACATCAAAAGTGTAAATGAAAACTGGAGGAGTAACCAGTTAAGGGGGCTTTACAAAAAAAACCCACCATCTTTGAGCATTTTTCTTTTGCTCAGAAGTACCCAGAAGTGAGGTTGGAGCAGCGGGGAAACATGAGAACATGACCTGCTTTGCATCATTCAGTGCATTAGGGAAAAGTAACTTCCCCCCTTTTTCTAATGCCTTGTTTTTCCATGAGTAGGCACTGGCTTGTGTTCCACTTCATTTGACTCTGGTGATGAATTTCTGATTAATTTTGGCCCATGCGCATGTGCATTTGGCTACTTAATATACTTTCATGCACCACCACCATCATAATGTGAAGCTATGGGCATGGAGTATGGGGGAAAAAAATAAAACAGAAGCTCTGAATGGAGCTTTTTGAATTTTCCCTCTTTTTTCAAAGGGTTTCAGTCTGTTTATTCATTCATGTATTATCACCTCTAATGAAAATAAAACTCAAAGGGGAGAAACTGAAATATAAATATATTGCATACAAACCACAACTTGTGTGTGTGCGCGCATATACACATACATATATATACATACATGTATGTACACACACACACACACACACACCCCTTAAACAAAGTAGAAACAATTCTTTGCGTATTCACTTATTTTTTAAAATATGTCCATTAGTGCTCTCAGAAACAATAGTAACTGAGCCAATCTGCACTTGAACTTTTGCCTCCTTGTGCCTCGTAATTGGTGTGTATGATGTAGCTGCCGGATAGTAATTCTGAAATTTTTATTTTTCTTTGCTGATAATGTGAAGATTCCTTTTAATGAGCCCTCTGCAAATCAGACTTGATTTGATTCAAACTGGAGAATTAAGAGTCAAGAAGGATATGATTGGATTTGAAATTGCAGTCTGAGATTCAAGGACAAAATAATCCCATTAAAATATTTCAAGATTCCTGTTTCGGTTTTGAAAAAAAAAAGACCAAATAATAGAGAGACATTAAAATGTCTATAAAATTGTCCAATTGGAGGGCAGATACTTTAAACCTGTGATGACGAACCTTTTAGGCTGAACATGTCAAAAACTTGGAAAATGCCTAACTTCAATCTGCTAGCATGTCTCATATACGTGTGTGTTGTGTGTGTGTGTGTGTACACACACCTGAAACAAAATAAAAACAATTCTTTGTGTGTTCACTTATTTGTAAAATATAGCCAATCATGTGATCCCCAGGATCTGCCTCACACCACTTGCCTTCAAGTTCTTTGTCTGCTGACAGGCCCTTGCAGCCTACCTGAGGCAATTCTGTGTCACATAAAGCCTTTATCCTTGAAGTGGCTTTGGAGAATGCTCTTCCGTGGCTTCTTCAGCTCTGAAAACCATCCAAAAGTGATTTTTTTTTTTTTTGGAGGGCCGAGATGGTCACATACTCTCATGCGATTTCTGTAGGGTTCAGAAGTACATGAGAGTACACCTCATTCTCCCATGGCCTCTGCAGTCTCCCAAAATGGGGGACGCAAAAATGGAGTGCGTTTTTGAGAAGGGCCCAGAGAAAGAAGCTGGCCACCTTCTATTTTTAAAAGCAATAAACGTTTAGGTCAGGACCTGTCTCTGCCTATCACCCCTTCATTCATTGTCAAAATAACAACGTCTGCTCAGTTGTGCAGATTCTGAAAGGAAATTTTAACTCAAGGAAGCCCACTGGATTGGTCAGCTTTGAGGTGGATTTCAATTTTTAACAGCTGACTTGAACTCTAAAAGTTGTGAAGGTAGCAGGTTACACTTGGTATTATACAGTATTACCAAGTTTAATTTCCTGTTAATGCAAGAGAAAGCAAAGTTTTGAGGCTTGAGAAAGAGAATGATACTTGAGAAAGAGAATGATAATGTCAAACTTGGCCTCTGAAAAAAAAAATTCAGGCATCAAGTTTAATGAGTTGATAAAACTCACTGGCCAGCCCTTAATTCAATGTCAGAGGCCCTATTGCACCGCTCAACTCCATTTCTGTTCTTTCTCTCCATGGAAAAGTTCCAGCATTGCACATTAAGAGGAACAATCCCAGAAGTAGCAGAAAAAGGCATCAAGTTGTAAAGCGTGATTCAAATTTGATTCCCTGCATTGAAGTGGGCCTCCATGTCAGTTTACAAATCTGCTTTAAGAAACTTCCTTATACCTAAGCATGCCTTCAAAGCTTTCCATAACCCCATTTTTGTGGCAATAGTTTTATTTCCTTACACAATTTTTTTTTTTAATCAGAAAAGCTGTTTAATATTATGAGTGGCATTCCTAGGAATGGCTTCAGCCACCTTGTTCCCGAGTTCTTTAATTTTGGGCATTAGGATTCTGGAAGACTCTATTGGGAAGAAGTTATTTTTGTTGAGTGTTGTGCACAGTTGGCCTTTTGCATGCTCAGCCATGATTTTCTATCACTTTTGAATGTAATATGGACAAAGCTCTGCAGTTGCAAATGGCTGCACAGTTTTTTCTGTTAAATTATCTGTAAGAATGGTCTCATAAAGCTATAGTGCCAGACACAATAGTATCCTTTTGTGGTCCTGCAAGCAGAGGAAAGAAATCAACAGTTTTCAGAATAAGGAGAGAGAGTCTCAATAGCAGCTGTTGGTTCTTTTAAAGAGGAGAAGGCAGAGATCATATTTCCTTGACAATTTCCTCTCCTCTATTCAAAGTGTTTTCTCTTTCAACCTCTTTTCTGCTGTACTGGGGGATACTTAGAGTAGGTGTTATACTCTTCTTTATCCTCACACCTCCTTTGAAGGAAATGTTTTTCCAAGCTTTCCCAATTTTCTTTTTTCATCCCTCCCCCCCAAATTATTAGAAAGCTAAATGTTAGAAAATAATTGTGCACAATTTCTGCACCCAACTCACTCCCAATCAATTCCTCTATCCAGATCAGAGCAAGCAGACGTACTGGCAAAAACAGGATCAAAGGCAGGCAAAGCTAGGATGAAAGACATGAAGAAGTAACAACATGCAATTCACATTGTCTATATCTTTATATCAAAAGGCCCAAACTTTGCAGAGCTGCTAGAAACAATCCAGTACAGAAGGTCCAAAGGGGAGGGGCCTTGGCTTATTCCTGCATTAACCCTTTTATGTACATAATAACATCGGATCAGAGATGGAAAGAAGGATACCAGTTGAATCCTCGATTCTGCACCATTAAGCAAAACAGTTTGTGGGCGAAGATAATACAACATTCCCTTTCTCATCATCTATACACAACAAATTGTGCAACATGTGATTATACCACCATGCACTATTTCAAATGAATCCCAATGCTTCTCTCAGCCTAAAAAAAGGATTCTGGGCAGTAGTTTGGTGAGGGCATCTGCTACCATATCATCAGTGGTGCAGTACGGTTAGACCCTTGTCTTGCTATCAGTCATTTACTACAATTTAACTTATCTGCAGTAGTGGGATTAATTTTTTTTTTTACTACCGGTTCTGTGGGCTTGGCTTGATGGGTGTGGTGTGTCTTGGTGGGCGTAGCAGGGGAAGGATATTATAACATCTCCATTCCCTCCCCATCCCACTAACCTGCTTTCTAGCTCCATTCTCCTGTGCAGGGCAACAAAAGAAGACCCAGCCAATCAGCTGGGACTCAGGAGGCAGAGAATAGATGGGGGCGGGGCCAGTCAGAGGTGGTATTTGCTAGTTCTCCAAAATACTCAAAATTTTTGCTACCGGTTCTCCAGAACTGGTCAGACCTGCTGAATACCACATCTGCACATCTGTTTTATACTGGGGATGGACTGCTTATGTGTATAGGTTTTTTATACACCCTATGTTCTTCTAAAATAATATGATTTTTTTTTATTTTGAAGTCTAATAGTGGTTTGGTCAGCTCTGCAACTTTCCTGAATGCTTGATCTGCAGTGCAGCATTTGGCATTTGTAGGCAAGGTTACTATAGCTTGTTTTTCACTGTATTAAGCAATGGGTGCACTTCTGTAAAATATATGTATCTCCTGCAGTTGATAATGCTGTCAAACTTGAATGTCTACGTCCAATAAATATTGGATGATTAATTGGTTTTATATTAAAGTCCATCGTTAATTTTAAGTATCTGCCTAATGTTTTTACTCCTGTCTACTCCTCCTGTTTGGCTCACTGACCTTTCTAGCTAGCAGTCCGACAGCATTGGCTATGTCTGGACTACCTATAGTTGTGATGTATAGTAGTTACCCTCAACTATACTATAGGGATCATTACATGTCAACTTGGTTTGCTTTCTTCTTTTTTCTATAGGTATACAACTTCCATGGATGTATTTTACTCCTTTCTCTCATTGTTATCTGGAGACTGTGATCTTTTGTTTTGGTAGTGCAAGTGCCTTCCATTTTTTTGTGCAGTTCCATGATAGCGGATAGCATCTCCAAGATGTTTTACTGCCATTTCTTTATTCATCCTGTTCACTATTTCCACTTTTGTCCTTTGCATGTACAATGAAAATATCCATATAAGAGATTGTACACCGGTCTTCCATGTTTAACTCTGGGATATAAAAATGGCACTGTTTTTCCTTGCTCAAAATCCCGGTTATTCAACATTTGATTTGATTTATTAAACCATGCCCTGATTACTTCTTTTAAACTCATACAGGTATTTTTTTAAACAATTTATTCTTTCCTTGGATATTTAAAGCTTGTTGTTTAGCATATATAAACCTCCTCTTTCAGATCACCATGCAGAAAGATTGTTTTAATACTGTACAGTATCTTAGTGTGCCACTTAATATTTTCCTAAATGCTGCTACACTTTCTAGTATTCACATATTTGCATGTTTAACTATTGTGCAAAAAAAAAGTCATAATCCTCAGCACATGATGGTGTGTGCGATCCTTTGCTACAATCAAGCTTTATGGCCTTGCAGATTTTCATAAGCATGGTGCTTTGTTTTGAAAAACCTACTTCAGCCTATGTCTTCTTTTGCTCTTTGAGAGTTCTTTCAGAATCAATTTTGTTTTCATTTTTGCGCAAGGATCCCTTTTCTTCCCATGCACTTTCCCTCTATTTCTTTTCATGAATTGGGAATGAGCACATTTTCTTCAGCAGGATTCTTTTATTAGATGTTTGAAATCTTCTGAACTGTAATTGTGGGTCTCACCATGTATCAGACGTCTTTCTAATCCTATTTGATTTCTCTCAGACTCATTCCCACTCTCATATCATCTTCGGACTGTACAGTGTCATGTGATTAATACTATATTAATATTAGTATTATTTGCTTCTCTTTGTGACCATCCTGGAAAAATCTTAGTGCTGCTGATTTGCACAAATATTTAAATATTGCAGCTCACCTGAGATTATTCTTCTGTCTTCATTAAAATGAGCAATGTGGCATGTATTTATTTTTCCAGTTAAAAATAATTGTAGACTTTTGTTCTTAATTGAGTGATAACTGCAAAACCCTAATTATTATGGTTTTTCAAACACTCAGCCAGATGCTTAGACTATGTTTGACATTTTTGTCAACTTATTGTTATTAGGTTCTGAAATTTAATTTCTTCTTTTTTTTCTTTTGGGATATATAGAAAAACCTTGAATTACGCCGTCTTCGGTCTGATTTAAGCATGGTATATAAAATCATACATTGCAATGTCCTACCTGTCAATGAATACTTCAGCTTCAACCATAACAACACAAGAGCACACAACAGATACAAACTCAAGGTTAACCGCACCAAGCTTGACTGCAGGAAATACGACTTTAGCAACAGAGTGGTCAATGTCTGGAATACTCTACCCGACTCTGTAGTTTCTTCCCCAAACCCCAAAAACTTTAACCTTAGACTGTCTACTATTGACCTCACCCCTTCCTAAGAGGTCTGTAGGGGGCGTGCATAAGCGCACCAACGTGCCTACCGTCCCTGTCCTATTGTTTCTTCTATTTTTCTTATATGTACTCATTTCATGTATTCATAATTATGTATAGACTTTTACTTATCTCGTAAACAATTGACAAATAAATAAAATAAATAAATAAATATAGGATGGTTAAGATTTATATTCAAATATGTTTAGGAGTGATTGATTGTGTAAACTCCCATTCTACCACTCAAATGAGATTTTATCTATACAGGTTGTTGGCAAATAGTTTTGCAGATCTGTAGCTATGTTAAATCCTTTTCCTCAAAATTGCCTGGTAATCTTGACTATTTTACCACGCTTAGCATACTAACACTACTTTATTAAGTTTCTAATATAATGTTTTTCTTTCATGTTTTATGCCTCTATTCTTCAAATATTTTTCAAGTTTGTAGTTATGTAATATCTCCACTATCAGAGATTATTAATATGTTAATATTAATAATATGTAACACATTTAATATGTTAATTTTTTTGTTGAATTCATTTTCTGTGTAAACAAAGTATGGTTTGAATTTCTTAAATATTCTCTCTTATAGGTTAAGAGAAGAGCTGTGCTGTACTTGGAATGACAGTCTGTGAACATTAGAATGTGGTTTTCCCACCTTTCGTTTTGATTGACAAGGTACCACAGATGTCTGAAAAAATAAATATCAATGCCTGGCTGATTTATTTGAATTTAAGTCCAGCAAAACTGTATCTTTCTCCTTCTGCTTTTAAAGAATGCATTTTGATTCCCCTTATTTCTTGTAAGGACAAATATTCAAACCGATAAATCCACAATCTTTATTTTTTTTAATAGCAGATGCATTTCTGTGACTAAATCATCTATGCCATTCTGCAAGTTTATTATGCATGCTGCCATTCTGCTTTAGGCTGCATAGCTTCCAGCAGATTAACTTCTTTATGCTTTCTTTTCAACAGTACAATAGTGTAAAGTCCATTTTTAAACACAATGTTACAGCCATGTTGCATAAAAAACCCAGACATGTAATCTGTATCCATTCTCCTATATCATAGAATTCTTGAAATATTCCTTCTTT
>NW_020769419.1:1018564-1085221 GCF_900518735.1 Pseudonaja textilis | reverse complement strand
ATATATATATATATGTATGTATGTATGTATGTATGTATGTATGTATATGTATATGTATATGTATATGTATATGTATATGTATATGTATATGTATATATGTATGTATGTATGTATGTATGTATATGTATATATATATGGATCTTTGGTTGTTCAGGTTTCTCTCACGCGGGAGAAAACCCGAACAACCAAAGATCCACATACAAATACCCGCGAGAACCTCTGAAAACACATATATATATGTGTGTGTGTGTATATATATATATATAAGTTTAAGTTTTCACGGGTACTTACATGTATGGTACAGAAGCCTCATGATGGCAGATGAGATTCTGCCGAAACGTTGCTACAACTTTAAAAGCACAACTACAATGATGTGGGAAAATACCCGAACAAAGCTGAATGCTGCACACACACACACACACACACACACACACACATATATATATAATGGATCATGTCCAACTTCAGGTTAAATTTACTAATATATGAATGAGAATATATTAATTTATAAATATACTAATATGCTCTTTCCTTGCACCTTGTTCTTGCAATTTCAATAAAGGTTTGACTTCTCTCTCTCTCCTTCCCTCCCTCCCTCCCTCTCTCTCTTCTGTGACATCTGCATTCATCTTTCTCTTGTGCCATTTCTGTCATTGGACTTTGATTGGAGATCCTATTTTTATCAACAGTCGCACGAAAAAAGCCTTGCATCTTCTTTTAATATGACCCTTTCTAATTCAGAACAGATAGATTACATTTCTTCCTTTTATCTGGTTTAGAGAATGGTCTTCAAGTTGCATCATTCAGATCCTGCTGATGCCTCCAGTTTGGCAATTATATTCTCAAGGAAAATTTCATCAGGGGCTTCTTAATAGTTTTATGATAATGATCTTGATTACACTTCCTTGATTAAATCACCAGAAAGATTCAGACTGCTTTATTTTAGTATCTTGTGAATAGATGCACTCTAGTACATGTTCTCCTGAAATTTCATTCCTTAATAATTTGAAATGTATGTGTTTTCTGAGCATCAACATATAGTTGCTCATTCCTGAACATGCATGGGTGGTTATAGCTTGTCCCAGATCTCCTTTCCTGAAGGACCACTTTGGGTCAACTTCAAGTTCAAAGTTCAGCTTCAGTTTTTTTTTACAATACATTGTTACTTTTCATCCAGATTAGCCTGACTAGAGCTTCTTCTGGACAAAACCAGTGGATGTTTAAAAATCCATCCAAATTCCATCTTTTCCAAGGATGTGAATATTCCGGTCCCGATCTCACTACCATTTTCAAAAAATATTTTTTAAGCTGGTGGGCATGTAAAATGCTCTTCGGCTTTTTAATCCTTAATGCAAATTCATGATTTGTGGGCTCTTGAGTGCTGGTTAAGCTATGTGCATGACCAGGCAACTGCAAATAAATTAGGATGTTTGTTTGACTAGGCTATTTCGGGCTGATCTGGCTGCCCAGGCTTTCGTTCTGGCTCCCTGCTGGGCTCGCAACGTTTCAGTTATAAAAGTGCTATAATTTCCAGTTTAGCTTCACTCAGAAAACTCCCAGACATGTCCTGGATTCAAAGAGCAAGTATACAACACACAATTCAGCAAGCAAAGATATAGCTTAACGTTTTTTATACTAACCCTAACCCTAGACAAAACGGAGGAAAAAGCTGAGTTGTAGAGAGAGGTAAATAACAGCAAGAATTTGCATTATCTAGGTTAAAAGCACAGAGCTTTCTAGAATCAATGGAAACATTATTTGGGGTAATTAATATGGACAAGGGCAAAGGGAGAAATGCTTTCTTTGTACTTAGCAGTGCCAGAGCAGAGGTGGAAAATATGATACTAGGTGATCCCTCTTGTGTTGAGCTCCATTAAAGAAACAGTTTGATGGAAAGGGATCAGAGGTGGTATTCAGCAGGTTCTGACCAGTTCTGCAGAACAGTAGCGGAAATTTTGAGTAGTTCAGAGAACCGGCAAATACCACTTCTGACTGGAGATTTTACAGTATCCTTCCCCTGCCATGCCCACCAAGCCATGCCCACAGAACCAGTAGTAAAAAAAAATTGAATTCCACCACTGAAAGGGATGATGTATCCAACCTTAACAACAAAATCACTTACGGATGGTTCCTTGAAAAACATTTGTTCAATACAGGTAGTCCTCGACTTACAATAATTCAAAGGTACAACAGGACTGATGTGATTCATGACTGTTTTTCACAGTTAACAACCATTGCACTATCCCCATGGTCACGTGATCAAAATTCAACTTTTGTGATCTTCTGACAAGCAAAGTCAGTGTGGAAATCAGATTCACTGAACAACTGTGTTACTAACTTAACTGCAGTGATTCACTTAACAACGGTGGCAAAAAAAGCACGTCAAGTGGGGCAAAACTCAACTAATGTTTCACTTAGCAATCAAACTTTGGGGATCCATTGTGGTCATAAGTTGAGGACTGCCTGTACACAACAAATGGCTGGACTCATCCAGAATGTTATGTTATGAACCATAGATGCATTTACACAATGTGCTTAGCAAAATCTCAACATGGTTTAGCATGATAATGTGAATAGTACTTTCCTTCAGTAATAGGTTGCTCTGGATGTGAAGACAAAAGAGATGTAGCTGTTTGTGTAATGTACACACAGACATGTTTGTCTTGACCTGTAAAGAAGGAAAGAGAAGGTTTCTTCTCTTCTTCTGGACAGAGGGATAACTGGGAAGATCAGATGGCTTATAGGAGAAAAGTGTTCTGACTTAGGCTTCCCAAAATCATGAAGCAGACTCCTTGTTCTGATAAAACCCCTTTTATTAGGTTAAGGTGAATTCCTCTCCAGCAAAGTCCTGGCAAACAGTCTGTTAAGAGATTTCACAACTGGAGACCTTTATCAGTCTTGGAGAGTTGTCAGGCCGATGTCTTCTAAACGCCATGCTCTAGTAGCAATTACTTGGCAAGAAGTCAGGAACAGATCTTCACCCTAATGAATTGAACTAACTGTCTCCTGCAAAGACCACTCCCCTTTCACTCCTCTTTATTGAGAGGGGCCATTCACCGTCCACCTGTGCCTTTACTCCCGAGTCGACCCTTGTTCCTTAGCTGTTCCCTTCTCCTAGCAGCTCTGTGCATGCGCACAGTGGGAATAGGCTCCAGCTGATCTTCTGCCCCACTGATGTCTGACTCTGAAGGCACCTGATCAACTGTCAGGCGGCCCAGGCGGCCATCTCTGCCTCCGACGCAGAGCACTCGTCAAAGCCTTCCCGAGATTCTAGGAGTGGCCCATCTTCCCCCTCAATCTCCTCACTGTCCAAGTCTGCTGCCAGATCCGCTGTATGATCCACTGGCCACTGGCGGGCCACATAAAAGGAGAAAAGGAGAAAGCAGCAACAAAAGTGAGCAAAGCAAAAATGTCAGAAATAACTCCTCAAATCGGACGGAGCACTCCCTGAGAAGCGGAAGATTAAAAATTATGGCAGAGCTAGCATAACCCATCACCTCTCCAGACTAAGACATAGATATAGATATTAGATAGGCCCCGGAGTTCATGGGCATCAAACAAACTGGAATGGTTGACACTGCAATCCTCTTCTTGTATTAAGCACAAAAATTTGCACAAAATTTAAGCAAAAGCCTTGAGTCAGCAGGCTCTTCCACTTCCAATCCAATCACACTATACAGAGTACCCTCTGATAGAAAATCACCATTCAAAGCCATCTGTTAGTGTGCTCTTCAAACACACGCTGATTTTGCAGCCCTGATCCACGGAGTGGCAAAGAGAAATGTTTCCAAGTCAGTGTCCATTAATGAGCAACGGTGTTTTCAAAATTGACTGCACGGACTATGAAACCTTGGCATCGGTACTGTCTTTTTAAACAAGGTAATTCCTGACATTTTAATCAGGAGAAATGTGGTAAGTACCTTTTTCCATCATATGAATGGCCTTTCAGTTCTTAACCTTGTCAGCGATGGAGCTGGGAGCTAATTCATACTTCTAGAGAGTAGCTAGTTTGGGAAAGCTGATCCATGGTATGTCAGATTCCAAGAGAAAATGATTCTCTTTTTTACTACTCCAGAGGGACCTATTACATATTCCCCAGTATGTCTACTGGAACATGTTACGAATCCACTGAAATAAGGTCCTGTGATTAAATACTCCCTGGGGGTTCTTGTGAAAAATGGGAAAACAATATCAGGCAGGTGATACCTGCAGTGCTTAGACCATTGTGAGTTTGCTGGTTTTCTTCTTTTCTTTTCTTTTCTTTTCTTTTCTTTTCTTTTCTTTTCTTTCCTTTCCTTTCCTTTCCTTTCCTTTCCTTTCCTTTCCTTTCCTTTCCTTTCCTTTCCTTTCCTTTCCTTTCCTTTCCTTTTCTTGCTCTCTGACTCGATCCTTTCTTCTCCCAATACTTTACTCTTGGCTCAGAGTCAGCCACCTTTGAAATAATTAATGCATTTATGCTTGAAAGAAGTGGGAAGGATCTGTCGATCAAGAGCCTATAATGCTTCATGGCAGTTTTGCTGATAATTCAGGTCTTCTGAATCTTGTACAGTACTGTTACATTTAGAATTGCAAACGGTAGTTTAAATAATTCCAGGAACAGGTAGTATCTCTTTTCATTGCCTGTAGGAAAAAGCAAGCACAGAATCTTGTGGCACCTGGAAGGCCAACTTGAAACATAAACTTTTGTGGACAAGAGCCCCTTCTGTCAACAGTATGCAGTATTATTGAAATATGGCATTCATAGAGAGATAGATAGATAGAGAGAGAGAGAGAGATATATACAGATATATAGAACTATAGTTCTAATGAAGTGGATCAGTGGTGGGATTCAACATTTTTTACTACTGGTTTTGTAGACGTGGCTTGGTGCGCATGGTGTGGCTTGGTGGCATGGCAGGGGAATGTTACTGCAAAATCCCCATTCCTTCCCCACTCCTGGGGGAAGGTTACTATAAAATCCCATTCCTTCCCCACCCCACTAACCTGCTTTCCAGCTCCATTGTCCTGTGCAGGGCAACAAAAGAAGACCCAGCCAATCAGCTGGGACTTGGGAGGCAGAGAATAGATGGGGGCAGGGCCAGTCAGAGGTGGTATTTGCCGGTTCTTGGAACTAATCAAAATTTCCACTACCAGTTCTCCAAAACTGGTCAGAACCTGCTGAATACCACATCTGAAGTGATTGTATGGTATATCTCTGATACATACACATATAGGTTTGATCTAAGACACTCATAGGTTTGTTGCTTGAAACAACAGACAGTGGACAACCCCACCCCATGCACCAAAAATCAGAAGAAATTATCTTGTTCCCTTACTTTTATCGCTGGATGGATAAATGGCAATTACAATTATAGGCTTTAATGAACAGATTTTGTTCCCAGATATAAAAGAGGACTCTGGAAGTATATTCTGAAAGGCACATGCTGTGATCAAGATGCCTCATTCCACTAAAAAGAAAATGATGTTAGTTTGGGTGAATTTTCATACATTGGGTAAATTTTCATACATTAGCTTTAGTTTCATTCTCGTGGTGAAGAAAAAAATGGGAGAATTGTGGCTGATGGTGACCAGAAAGGAAACTAAAAAAATAAATTGATCCATAGAACTATTACAATTATTATATTGTTTTCACTCTCTAAATATTGAAATACAGGTATACATAGGTGTACAAAATTGCTTTTCAATTTGAGAACTGAAGCATAAGTGATGGCATAAGGAGAACTGAAAACAAGCCCTTCCACAACACAGATTTTAAATATTCATCCTATGAAAATCAACATGTAAATGTATATGTATATATGTATATTTCTTCAACTATATATGTAGTTCTGGGTGATTTAAGACTAGACCCTCATGTGTCAGCCCAACTTACCTCATTGGGTTGTTGTGGAATACATTGGATTAGAGATGTTGCTTTAAGATTTGGGAAGGGAAAAAGGCAAAAATAAATAATTATTAAATACAATCTTATATTTATACAGAATAAAGTAAAACTAATTGACTCACAATAATATAATATAGCTGTATCAAATAGGAAGCTGCAAGGCAACACTTGTTAATATATTATGTTATATCACATTGTGTTATATCATTACATTTTATTACATCACAACGCATTGCATTACATTGCACCATATCAATTTACATTACATATCATATTTATTTGTACCATCTTATCTTATCTGATTTGATCTCATCTTATTTTATCTTATCTTTCCTGTATGAAATCCCAGTCTATTTCTGCTTAATTTCTCAGTCATACTTAGAATTGTTTAGTAACAATATTAGTAAAAATTGGATGGCTTTGTCCTATACATTTATTTCAAAGTACTCACAATTCCTGACTTACTATTATTTGGTTAGTTTAGTTTGTTTAGTGACCATTCAAAGTTACAACACTGAAAAAAGTAACTTATGGCCAGTTTTCACTCTCATGACCTTTGCAGTATCTCCATGGTCATGTGATCAAAATTCGAACACTTGGCAACTGGCATGTATCTATGATAGCTGCACTATCTTGGGGGTCATATGATCCCCATATGATCCCCTTCCCAGCCAGCTTCCAACAAGCAAAAATCAATGGGGGAAACCAGATTCTCTTAAAGACCATATAATTTCACTTAACGACTGCAGTTATTCATTTAACATCTTTGGCAAAAAAAAGGTGGTAAAATGGGACAAAACTTATAAGTGCCTTGCTTAACAACAGAAATTTCTGCCTCAGTTGTGGTCGTAAGTTGAGGACTATCTGTTGTGAGCTTCATTTTCTCTTCTTGAAATTGAATCTCATTTGTATCTTTTATATGAGATGAAATTTACAATTATGTAATCTGCTTTAAATTGTTTTGGTAGAATATATTATTGTCAGACAGATTTAGCCACCTATTTTGAAGCTATTGATTTACTAGCAATTTTGGAGTGATAACACACTGTAATATATAAAAGAGGCATTCTGGTGTTTGTCCATTGCCTGATGCTTGAACCTGCAGAAGTATCCTTGTGTTTCATTGAGATTCCCATAGTACATTTTATTTTTTGAATAGTCCAGATAATTTGATTTGGATATAATACATACTCAGTTTTATTATTCTGGAGAAATTTTACATGAAGGCTGAGGTCAAGCTTGAATCAACTTCACTCAAACTTCAGGACAAAAGATGTAAAACTTTTCTGTGGTCAAAAGCTACATTTCAATGGCATACCTAGGATGAAAAAAGTTGACTGAATCTAAAAAAATGCAATATAATATCATTTAATTAACTTGAAGCCCAAGTAATTAGATCCAGTTAACATTATTACTCCCCATGATTTCCTGTAATGGAAACCACCAATTTACTAATTTTAAGTGGAATTTTTGCCAACTTAAGTCGACCCTCCTATCTTCATCTGAATTTAGATGGCATCAAAGGAGATACCAAATATTTCTTTGCATTTCCATGTTGAGAGATAGACAAGCTGATTTTAAAATGTCATGTCCAGTATGAGCAACACTGCCTTTCTTCCTGGAAAGATTTTATAAATATCTATGGCTTTCTTGATCAGAATATTATCTTGTTTATTATTACTATTTGCAGTATTAGTATGCTGCATTCACACTGTGCTTATGCATGATAAGCTACATTACGAATTTGCCATTCTAATTCCATAATTATTTTAATGGAAAATCAGACAACTGATAGAGATCAAATATGAACTAGTACTTATAGTGCATGATAGGAGATGTAATAAACATTTTATAGTTCATTGGCATGTAGAAGGAGATAGTAAAAGAAGATATATTTTACGTGAATATTAATTCTTTTAAAAGAAAAATAACATGGAATTGAATGTCACAGCTCTATCCTGTTTATCATTTACTGCAATTTTCCCACTTCAATAAATACTTGCTTAGAGACAATTTCACATGCCAAAAATATTGCTGTTGCTAATCTGTCTTTCATCAGTTTAAACCTAGCATGAATTGTTCTTAAATGAAGCCAAATATATTGAAAAACATAAACAGGAAAACAGTGCTGGTTTTGGAATATGCAAATGTAATGGAAATATAAACCAGGTAGGACAAAGTATATCTGAGCCGTTTTCTTTCAGAGAAAATATATGGAATGCCAGATGAACCATGTAAGGAGCAAGGAGGATTTATTCAAACATGTTTGTTTCTTAAGTCATGATGAATTCCTCATCTAGTTTGGGTTCATTCTAGGGATCAAAGGCCAATTTGACTTTTTGCTGATGACTGAGCTGTAAATAAATCATCTACAGCAGTGGCCTTTCTTGTACTGCCTGCTATTATTCTGGTTGTTGTTTTTCACAGAGGCTCATTTTCTTAATTTCACATTTAAGTTTATCTCTTATTAAATAAGAATAAAAATCTATTTAGAACCAAATCCTGTGTTCACCAGGCAGTGGTATCCCAAAGCTGATTTTTCAAGAGACAACTGGATTTTCTTGTTTTTCTTTGAAGGCATTTCGCTTCTCATCCAAGAAGCTTCTTAAGCTCTGACTGGATGATGAAGAATGGAAGGATTTATATCTCTTGCAGACAGCTGGCCATTTGCAAGGGATATAAATCCTTCCATTCCTCACCTTCCAGTCAGAGCGAAGAAGCTTCTTGGATGAGAAGCGAAATGTCTTCAAAGAAAAACAAGAAAGTCCAATTGCCTCCTGAAAAAGCACCTTTGGTACAACCATGACTGAGAATCTCCATAGACATGCTGTGGCATCCACAGAGGTGATCAAAACAGATGATATGGCAAATATGGCAATATGATCCAAGATCCGCCTATTTTGCATGTGCCTTGACATCATGTACAAAGACATAAAGTTTCGCTAGTGATGCCATCCATGCCATCTTACCTGTTTTGATCACCTTCAGAGACACAAGCTCCATCACAGCCAACCTACTACTTCTTATCCAGAAGCAGAACACACCATTTCTATCTGGGCTATTTAGTAAATAAATTGGTCTGATCTCTTTTTAAAACTATCTCAGCATGCATCAATGAATGCCAGGAAACTCTTAATATATATCGACAGCAACCTTATAACTACGATAGATGCCAAAAAAAAAAAAAAAAACCAAACCCACAAAAAAGGAAAAAAACCCTGAAATTATGGAGACTATGCGTTTCTGCTGTCACCGGGGTCTGTGTTAGCAGTATCCCATTTTGCTTAAAATAAAACTTTGGACAAGAAATCAAAACCAGATTCTTGATATCCCAAAGATAGTTTTCTAGGAATTTGTGAGCCGTCCAGAATTGTGCTCTAAATAGGCAACCATACAAATCTTATAAATAAAATTAATAAAATAAAATATACTTTTATCTTCCTTCATCAACCTCTCACGTTCTTCCTTATTCCTTCCACAGTACAAATTGAAGGCTGACTTGTATTTCTCTGTCTCCAGGTGGCAGCTGATCAGGCTGTTCTTCTTTCTTCAAAGCACCACATCAAAGTTGTGAATTTACAGACCTATCATGGCTTTGATTCCAGACTGATTAACCTCCTATCTGTGATATGTGGGCAATAGGCTGCAATTGGGGCCAAGTCCAGTATCAAATGACACTTTTTAAAGAGAGAGAAAGAGAGACACTACAATACTTTATACCAGGTGTGTCAAACTCATGTCATCATATGACATATGGGGACTTTTTTCCCCCTTCGCTAAACTGGGTGTGGGCGTGGCCAGCATGTGACACATCCGGCCCACGGGCCAGGAGTTTGACAGTCCTGCTTTATACTGTTCCTTTTAAAAGGGATCACAAAAGAAAACAAGACTGGCCTTGCAACATTTTTCTAAGAAACGTGGAGATTAAGTTGCGACTTATTTGCCACTTCTTTTTGGGTGGAGGGGTTTCTAGTTGTTGTAGTCTCAAGAGTTATAGATAATTCAAAATTGGTTTAGGCTGTTATAAAATATGACTGTTATGTGGGAACGATCAAATATTTTGTGTTTATTTCCTCTTTTCTTTAAATTTGGGTTACCTCAATGCTGTGTTTGGTTGCAATTTTAAGGAAAAATACAGCTTTGCATGAAGATTTGCTTTTTCACATTTCTCTTAACTGACAGGGTTTGTTTTTTTTTTGCTTTTGCCCTATCAGCAATATTTTCTAGATGTATACGCATGCATATGGATAATTTTCTCAAAGAGATCCATTTTGTATACATGATTTCTTATGCGTGTTTTAAAAAATAACGAACAGTATTGCGGTTTTCTGAAAAAGATGTTTAATTTGGCATTCTATATAGAAGTGTGTATTAATATACATGTAGGTTTGAGAAGCATTAATTAGGTATGTTTGCTGAAATATAAGAAACAAATGATTTCTCAACTCCTAGTGCTAGATTACAAGGTCTTGAAAATGACATCTTCTCAACATTTTGCTAAGCATTCAGAACAAATAGCAAAGATCTTGATATCTTGGTGGTAAATAGCTTCCTGAATCTGTTCAGCTACAAGACATTTTAGTATACATCACCACCACCACCACCTGGTAAAAAAGTTGCTTAAGGTTTCTGTCTGTTTTTCCCTTTTAAAATATTTAATTTTGCAATGTAGTTTTGATTGTATTGCCTCTTAAGTGAATGACAATCAAATTAGAGTCAACTAACTGAGTCAATCAACAGAGTAAGGAAATATCCTTACTCCTGAACAATGAAATAGTCTCCAACATCTTTTTACCATCTGGAATCTGACTTTACATTTAAAAAAATTAAACAAAATATATATATATATCAAGGAACAATAGGTTGATAGCTCCAGAAACATAGGCTTTCCTTTCTCTCTTCCTCCCAAAGCCCTTTATGTGTTTGTCCATTCTGAAATGAAGCCATAAAATGCAAATGGCAACTTGAAATTTAACTTGACAGCCACATAAATGCCCCAAAAGAGGGAGAGGCAGAGAGCATTAAGCCCACATATCTACACCAAAAGAACATAATCCAGTCCCTAATCCACATTAGTACAAAGGTTGCAGTTGTGTGCCATGTGACTTAGTTGGAATTTCTTTTCTTTTTCTTTTCATTTTCTGATTAAATTTTCATTCTGATTCTTGACTCTTGACGAATTTATCTTTTCTTTTATGTACACGGACAGTATTTGCACCAAGACAAATTCCTTGTGTGTCCAATCACACTTGGCCAATAAAGAATTCTATTCTGTTCTGTTCTGTTCTATTCTATTCTATTAAAATTAACTTAATTTATAAATACTAAGCCCCCAAATTAGGATGAGTGGGACTATTTCATGGGCCAATCAACTTGAATCAAAGAGGGAATCAGTATTGATAAGATGCCCAAGCAGCCTGGCCAAAGCTGCATGAAATTAAAGTTGATTTATGAATGATAACATCCCAGATAAAGGTCAGAAAGTGGCAGCCAACTGAAATTATGCAGAAGAAATTCCATGCCCGGACAAAGGCAGCAGTTACAACCAGTCACTGAGTGCCAAATCCCATCTCTTGATAGAATACAATTTTAAATATAGGCACTCTGCAGTCATATAGCTTAAGATTTATAATCAATTTCATTCAGATTTACAGGTAGTCCTTGACTTATGACCACAATTGAGCCCTGAATTATTGTTCCAAATCATTGTGATTGTTAAATGAGGCATCAATGTGATTGAGCTGCTTAATGACCACTATGCTGTCTTTCTCCATTATTGTCATTAAGTAGAACATCATAGATGCCTGAGAGGATAGAGGAGTCTCTGGGAGACCTAGTGCTGGCCCAGGCCTGCGCCCATATGCAGCACTTCCTCAGTGCACAAATGACCTACATTGGTGTTTCCAGGGTCTCTGTCATCCCCTAAGGCCCCTTTTTGCACAATTTCCTACCTTGCTAGATGGTATTTTCACTCAATTGTGCCTTGTTCTACTCACTTCTGAGAACTGCCTTTCAAAAAGAGTGCCCAGCTAATAACAATAGTTTATAATACTTCATTGTCATTGTACATATATACACAGATTATACATACAGTGAAATTCACATAACACCCAGAGACCAGGCCCAACACACACACACACCCCAAACACTCTCCCACCCATCAAAATTCCCTGCCCCCAAAGACACACAAGCATCCAGACCAAGTAATATTGTCCAACAGCTCACTGATGGTGGTCCTTAAGTTCATTGTTAAGTACAATTACAGCTCTGATTCTGAGATAAAAACTGTTTAGAAAACATTTGGTCCGAGTTTTAATTGCTCTGTATCTTCTGCCAGAAGACAACAGTTCACAAAGATTGTAAGCAGGATCGGAAGAGCAATAGCAGTTAGACTTATATACCACTTCACAGTGCTTTCCATCACTCTCTAAGCCGGTTTACAGAGTCAGCATATTGCTGCCAACAATCTGGGTCCTCATTTTACCTAACTCGGAAGGATGGAAGGCTGAGTCAATCTGGAGCTGGTGAGACTCAAACTTCCAAACTACAGTCAGCTGGCAGTCAGCAGAAGCAGCCTGCAGTACTGCATTCTAACCACTGTGCCACCACAGCTCATAATACAATGCACCGCCTTCCTGCGGAGGCTGCCTTGTGCCATCCTGGAAATGGTCCCCATTCGCACGATCGCTCAGATGGGCATATTTTGAAAAATTGCACCATTCTGAGAAATTGTGATAATGGCGGTTGCTTCCAGAATGGGGTGATGCAACCTCTTTACAAGGCTGAATATTGAGTCAGTTAGGTGCTCTATCAGAAAGAAAACACCTTGCATTTCCTGGAAGCAAGTAGCTTTTTTGGAAGTAGCTCCAATTCTCATGATCTCTCAGAAGGGATCTTTGGAAAGAAGATCTTCAGAAGGGGTAAATTGAGCAAGGCATCAATGGGGCAGTCTCCTAGTTGAATAATGATAACAATAAAATTATCATGTAATTTAGTATGCAATAGCTATAATCATATTCCTTATTGTTTGGCGGTGGACACCGAATATACTGTTTTGTAGATGAAATCACTAGTCATCCAGCTATGGCATTAGCATAGATGTAGCTGGCCGGGATTCAGACCAAGGAGCACAGAAGCCATTGGACAATGTCAACTTACCAGCAAGGAACTTGCTTAACAGGATACCACTGCTGTCCAGCATGGGCTTTCCCCAGCAATCAACCATATTTTTCATCCTGGAAACTTGGCTGAGCATTGGCACTGGCAATCTATCCTATCCATTCTTAACTTATGGGCTATACAAAAACAGGCATCAAGATGGATTTGACCCACAAGCTGTTGTTTATTGATCCAGTTCAAATGTGAGTAGAAGCCCCAAGTAGGCTTTCTGCCTACAGTAGGGTCTACGGAGCTTCCTGTTAGGGTTTACAGAGCCAGCAACATTCAAAGTTATGACAGTGCTGAACAAGGGGGACTTAAAATCGGTCCTTGTGGTTGCAGCTGTTGCACAATTGTGATTTGGGCTCATGGCAACCGGCTTTCAATTACGACGTGCCGGACATGTTGGAGTCCTGACAGCTGCATTCCTTGGTCATGTGATTGCCATTTACAATCTTCACTTCCAGCTTCTAACAAGCAAAGTCAATGGGGTAACCAGCAGGAGATTTGCAAAGGGCAATCATGTCACTGCCGGACATTGCAACTGTGCGAGATTTGCCTAACTACAACCAGAACTGCCAGAACTCTGGATTTAAGTTGTCATGGCCACAAGCTTTTGTGCCTTGCAACTGTGTTGCTGAGCATTGAAGTTTCCAATCCAATTACAGTTGGTAAGCAAGGACTATCTATATAGTACAGCTATAATGCTTGACCAGGGCTGAACAATTCTGATGGTGATGAAGAAAAAATAAGAGGTCAGTCTTGGTGTATTCAGAATTAGGAACTTACCTCCTTCCCTGAATCTATATCGTTATCCTCATGTGTACCTGTTGGCATATAAATTAGAAGTAAAACAATATCTTTGTTGGTTCTTTTTAATTACCCTAGTAGATTCCTGATGGCTGGCTTCTCTGCTGATTAATTCTCCACTTTACATATGTTAAGAATTCTTGCAGTATGCTGCAGCTCCTATTATTCTTTCTGCATGTAGATCCCCCAAAAGTACTGCCTCATCTACAAGTCCTTTTATGTTATATTCCTCCTCCTCCTCTTTCTCCCCCTCCTTCTTTCTTTTTCCTTTCTTCTTCCCCTTTCCCAGCAATCTGTTCTCCGCTTCTCATTTTAGTTAAACCCAGCAGGGCTTTCGACTTCTTTCCTCCTATCCCAACAGACTACGTTTTAATTGCTTTCAATCAATCTCTTTGTTCCTCATAATCCATATGGATATCTCTAGCATTACTCACTTACAGTAAGAGTTAGATGTTTCTTTTCATTGCCAGCAAAGTTTGATCAACTTAGTAACTAATGGGTTGAAAGCCATAGAAGCAGGGGATGCTGTCATATTGAGTAAGCCATTGGGGCTGAATCTGAAGTCATACATGATAATGGACAGGACCGCTTTTTTTTTTTAATGCCGAAAACCCATAAATTGTGGGGGAGGAATGATGCCCTATCACTGCAGGGTTGTACCTCAGGATAGTGTAACACTTTTGTCTTGCGGTCATCTTTTTTTTTTCTTTGCCAACCTTCACCAAACAAAGGCTGTAAACTGAATCCGATGTGTCACTTTGCCCTGTTGGCATTATATAAATTCAACTCCAGCCGTCTTGAGTGATGTGTTAACAATAGCTGTCAGATTCAGATCCCATGATACACGGATTGTGGTGCAGCTTTATTGATTGGGTGCCAATAAGGCAGGGCGGGGGGAGAAGAAGATTTTGCTTCTGATAAAGAAAGAAAAAGCTCAAAACATTATGGTAGGAAAATATGATATTTTAAGACAGAGATGGGGATCCCTCTTACTAAGAAGATTGTTAACCCACAAGGAACTTCATACAGACACAGAGACAGGGCTTCTGTTTAAGATGGGGGGAGTACAGCTACCCCCCTCCCCCACCGTTGTGGTTTTAACAATGCTTCCACATCCAATTTCTTTGGTGTATTGTGTAGAGGCTGTTTTTACTTGTTCACAGCAGCTATCCCTCCCCCCCCCCCTTTGGAAATGACTCAAGAATCATAAACCTCCAAAATTCTATAAATCACCACAGGTCACTAGCATGGATGGAGGTCACCAGCATGCATAAAAGAAGGGACTCCCAGCAAAGCAATTTGTATGTGGATTCTGCAGCGCACTCTGAATCGTATAATAAGTCCATTCATGAACTTAAGCCATGATTGGTTTCGTTCATAATTTCTTGAAGAAACCGCAGTATCCTAATTCAGGTGTCACATTAAGCCATAAAACATATTTGTTTTGTGTTTTTTTCTAAATCACAGTCTGGTCTTCACACACTGCAAATATTGAAGTAGATGACCCCGATAAATTATTGCAGCCTTAAAAACTTTAGCCACCCCGCTCTATATCAGTTCTTGATAACCTTGGTTTTGTTGCCCTTTGGATCCTTCCTAAAAGTGGAAAGAGACTGATGTACTTGTTGAGCTGCACAATTTGGGGTGGGCCTCAATTTCATCAACCCTAAGGAGATGAAATGTTTTTTTGTTGTGAAATAAAAGATTGAGATGGTGTCTCTGAACATCCCAGCTCACCCACTAAGCAAACATTTATATGGAAAACTTTTAGGAACAATTAAGATAGAGTCCTTAGATGTTTTCTTTGTGTGCCTATTGTTGAACAGGGGCGAGGCAGAAGCTCGCTCATCCGTTTCCAGTCATGGTTCATAATTTGTCGATAATGGCTCTTTTCCCGGTACATTAAGTGATTGTTATTATACACTGCAAACATTAATCTTATTCCACCTAAAATGAGTCAATATTTTAGGTTTCTTTTGACATCTGTTTTTTTTTTAAATCATAGTTGCAAAGTATTTTTAAACGATCAGGGTGGATTCTTTTTTAAAGCTTTGCTTGCAATTACTGGTTGTCTTTTAGAATGCTGTGGTGCTTTTGTCCTTAGAAACGTTCTTACCCCTTTCTCTTAGACAGTGAAAGTAAAGGAGATTTTATTTAATAAACAGCAAAACAACAACAACAGCAACACCAATCCATTATCTAGTCAGTGCTTGCCTTACATCCTTTTCATGAAGATGCTTAGTGAATATTAGAATAGGAGGGTTATGCACCAACAGCCAAATGGAGGAGAGGGAAACATTTTTGTCATTGCATGACATGGAAGCTGACAGGTGAACTCTACATTGCATGGTGTGTGTGTGTGAGACACTTTTTTCAGGAACATTTGGGGCTGCGGGGGTGGGGGGTTGACACACTTTTTAGGAATATTTCCTATGATGGGATGGATAGACAATTAAAACTAACATTACTCCATATTTGTAGATTACCAATTTATGTAAGAATATTAGTATTTTGTGTGAAGTTACCCGACATGATACAGGATCTCCTGCAACAATGATAAAAATAGTTCTCCATTAGAGGTTTTATATACATGGGTGTATGGGAGAGGTTTGACAGCCCCTAAGGTAGACCAGCCTTGAACACCAAAGTAACAAAGATTAAAATTACTTTTTATTATAGGTTTATAGAAACAAAATTTTGCAACTTTGAATGTCCCTTTCCCCTCCATGCCATTTTGCTAAAAAGAACTAGAAATGGTTGAGCCCAAGATGCCTTTTTCAATTCCATTCCTGCTCAGGAGTGAGATTTCTCTTATTTCACCATCTCCTTGGCTGTAGCTCTTCCTTCTCTTTCTCAAGATTACTCTCACAGCATATTACATATATAGACATGTATGTAGAACAACATAACATACAATAAAAGATAGGAAGAGATCTTGGAGGCCTTCTAGAGTTTGGTTAATTTACAGAAATTATCCACCATCTCCTTCTCTAAAGAGAGCCCCTTAATTATCTTAGATGATTGAGATAATCTTTAATATTATAGTATCAACTGCATGGATTAAAAAAAGAACACCCTAGAAGCAGTCATTTGATAGGGCCATTTTCTACTATCTTTGCCTCAGTTCCTCTTCTGGAAAATAATAATCAATCGCTTTGCATAGCTGGTGAGATCTGAGGAAAATTCTTATGTTCCTGGTATTTTAGGCCATAAATCTAAGTAAACAGATAAAGTGGGAACATAATTCGCTTATTTATATACAAACATGTTTATGTGTTTTTTCTGCTAAGCAATTGGCATTTCCAGCAACAGTGTGTTTATGTACTGTTTAATGCCTTTGGCTTAAAATCTGTACATGAACATATCCATAAGCAAGAAAAGATTATCTTCCAAGTTGGAATTCCTTCTTTTGCTTTCACAAAATATTTAAATATAAATACTGAACTAGCCAAACTCAGTGCATTACTGTAGAACCAAAACAATTGTTTTTGTAAGATTTATTTCCATTTTTGGCAGCTAGGTATAATCGTTTTTCTGTTATGATGTTTTCACTGTTTTCATTCCTTATTAGCCACCCAAAATCATACTGTATGTTTGAAATTGTTGGCCACATAAATTGAACAAATAAATAAACGTGTTCCATAATACAAATGTTTCATCTAAAACGAGGGTGGGTAGGTTGAAGATTCAGGCAGCACATTAGGTCCTATTTTTTTGTTGTTGCTGTAATTATATTTTTTTTAAAAAAGGAATGCTGTAATAATGAAATTATGCCTGGAAGTGGGATAAATTAGATTATCTCTGTTTACAGAATGCATTTATTTATTTATGTATTTATTAGAGTACTTAGCCCTATCTTCTATTTTTCTCCTCAACACAAGACAGATTGGACTGAGAAGATAACTAATCTAGAAATTCTGTGGCTGATGGTGGTTTGAATCTAGGAATCTACACACTTGGACCAAAATCCTGATCATTATATTACATTGGTTCCAAATCTTCCGAACCTATACTCCAAAATCCTATGAAAATGTTATTTCACATACAGAAAGTAGCATTTAAACTTAATATTGAGACTTAACTATAAGAAATTATATTACTACATCTTTTGTTTATGCTGTGACTTAAACAGGAGGTAAACTTTTGTCTGTGAGCTAAGATGGTAAATTTGGGGTGAATAGACTAACTTTGGGGTAAATAGTGTAAATTTACAAAGCCAAATAGTGATCTTCCTTACTTCCAGCCCATCAAAACACTGAAAAAAATCCATCTTCATATAGTGATAAATTCCAGATTTTTCATATATTATTCAAAAACAGATTCACATCCTTGAAATATAACAGTAATTGTACCATATCTTAACAGGCTTGTAGATATCAGTCCATAATAGAGTATTAATAGAGTGAGTCCATATGTTTTAAAGCATTCTGTGGGCAGTTTAATGAACATGACAAAGAATATTGATTCATTAATCTTATTTTAAGTTCATACTCTGGTTTCTCTTCAGATCATGTAAGTTCATAAGAATTATGCATTTTAAAAAAATCCTCTTTGCCACTGATTCATTAGGATATTCAAGTTCTTTATAACTTAAGTCCACTTCACTAATAAGTTTAAGTGTTTTATAAAAGTATAATGGAGGTGTATAATTTAACAAAGGCACATTCCAAAAATCCTTTATGGGGAACCTCCAGAAAATTCCTGCTACTATTCAATTATTGGAAACAGGTGACACTTTTCCATTTTTACCCCAAGCAGAAAATATTTTTAAAAAAACTGTAATAAAAGCCCTACAATAGGCCTAACACAGCTTCTTAAAAAACAAAAACAAAACCAAACCAACCCCCCCCCTCCAAAATCAGACAAAAAGGGGGGGGGGGAAAACCACTGGTTTAAATTGCTCATTTTGCACTATTAGTTACCTCTGCAATCCTTGGAAAAGTGTAGATCCTTGCATCAAGAAGAGTGCAAGTAATCAGAATAATGAAGAATTTCACCTCCTACATCTGAGAATGATGTTCTCAACAAGAAGAGATCAGTGGACCCTGCTGGCATCATCAGCATATGAAGAAAAAGAGGGAAAGAGAAATCAGTAGGAAAGTGGAAGTGTTATTGAGGCAGTCATAACCTCAATCCCTGATGTTCCTAGCAGTTGTATGTGATTTGAATGCTCTGTGTTTGGAAACCTGAAGAAATATTCCAAGCAAACAAAGTATTTAATGAGCTGACTAGACTAAGGCTTGGAAATACTCAGCTCTTGTACTGTACTGCTTTGGCTCCACAGATAGGAAATTATCTGGTAATCTGTTTCTCAGAAAAAGTTTGAGAAGAATCCATACTATGCTGTTTTCGTGGGTGCAGTGTTTCTGTTTTAGAGAAGCTTTCAAACACACAGTTCTATGCTTGCTATTTGAGATAGTACCAAGCAGGACTAATTTTGTTGCATGGACTCCTTGTTCATGCATCATCAAGCATAACTTCATATTTCGGAAAGGCAAGGAAAGCAATATTATGCCAATAAATGAGTTCCACTTTGACTAGAAGTAGGTAAAAATATACATCCTCCCCCATCAGAGATTTTTAGAAACTCATATTTATTCAAACGTCTGATGACTATTTTGACCTTGCTGAATTTAGTAAGATTCTGGAAGAGCCGGTTTCTCTTTTAAATTTTCTGGAAATGGGAGATTCAGACAATCGAAGTATGAAAGCAGCTTTTGTGAGGTGGTACAAAAGATTGAAAGTGCTTCTAATCTGAGATACGTGCATTGTGTACATGATTCTTCCTGCATTAAACTGTGATTTTGCAAAATTAAGTTCCACATTCTTTTTGGGTTGGATTTTAGTCCGTGATATCAATGGGGGAAAAATGTATTATTTTAAAAACTAACACTCTGTGCCAGGAATCAACTATGTAAAAATTACCATATACAAAACAAGAAAAGCAGAACAGCAGACAGGAATTTTAAGCTTCCTGTATTATTGTTGTTCCACTGGTTGTACTTCGGTTATGATCAAGGAAGCAATTCATAAGGATTCAAGACTGGTGAATCAGATTACAAATAGTTCTCACTTAACAACCCTAATTGGGACTGGAATTTCCATTGCTAGGTAAAGGGTCGAAGTAAAGTTATGTGTTAGCGACAGCTGTTTGAATAGTTCTGGTTGTGGTTGTTTAGGCAAGGACAGAATGCTTCCTGCTCTGCTATGTTTGCTTCCGCTTCAATTCCCCGCCACCTGCCTATTTACCTGCCCCCTCCATCCCTATCCTTTTGGCCACTCTGAATTTGAACATTCAGTAATAATACACAGTATGAGTAAAATTCTGTAACTCTATAAAATGGCATACAGCTTTTGCCTCTTTCCAAAAGTTTTTATACTAGTTGGGTGGTTGTCTTCTAATCTTCTAATTGCTACTGAGCTCCTGGCAAATTCTGAGTGAGAACTCCCAACAGGACAAGCTGCTCACTGTAGCTTGCTGGTCCTGGCAGTTGACTTGTCTGCTTGTAATAGCTACCAATCTGCAAATGTCACTTCCGCTATCCTGTCATTTGCTATCTTCTTTCCTCCTACACCCGATTTACTTTTTGCATTTGCTTTTGTAAGCTGAGGGCCTGGATGGGGTGAGGCTACCTTGAAAACGCCAGGGTATCACTTATTACTGGCAACTGGAGAACTGAGCCACGTTGGTGCAGTGGTTAGAGTGCAGTGCTTCAGGCTGCTTCCGTCTGCCGGCAATTTGGCAGTTCGAATCTCACCAGGCTGAAGCTTGACTCAGCCTTCCATCCTTCCGAGGTGGGTAAAATGAGGATCCAAATCATTGGAGGGCAATATGCTGACTCTGTAAGCTGCTTAGAGAGGGCTGGAAAGCACTGTGAAGCAGTATATAACTCTAAGTGCTATTGCTATTGGTTACTTGTGAGAAAAGATGTGGGTGAATAACTGAATGTATGGGGGAAATGGGGTAGGAAGCAACTTGCCTGGTGGCAGCTATGCTTCTGAAGTGCAAATAGCAATCACTTCTCTCACAACCAGTCATAATCACTATTTCCTTAGCGCTTTCATAATTTTGAATGGTCAATGCATGAATTGTTGTTAAGTGGGGACTACTTATAGCTTTTCATCCACATAAGTTATGCAAATACTTATTCATTGCATTTCCATATTTAAAATAAATTCAATATGGAAATCCAGCACATTTTATATATCACTCAGTTTATGGTCAAGACTGCAACTTTTTCTGCCTTTTTTGTGCATTTCATAAGTCAAAAATTATCTCATAAAATGTAGATAACCTCAGAATAATTCTATAACTGCATATGCTTTCAGAAAGTCAAGACTGTTCACTTTCAAATGAATTCCTAGAATGTCCCTAGTGAGAATGCTAATTTAAAATGGCTTTGCCACTTGAAATTTTTGGCTTAAATTAATTTTCTTTGTGTGCTTCTCAACCTCTTTGAACTTACAAGACAATTTTGCATCATCATGAATGACAGGTATTAGTTTGGACTTAAAATTCTGCAGGCTTTCTGTCCAATATCTGACTCTGATATCCTTCAAGAGAGCTTTGTCTTAGCTGAAACAACAGATTTTTGAAATAATATAAAGGGTTAAACACTTTTTCTACCTTCTTTGTTTGCAATACACTTTTCAGCAACTCCTTATTATGCTAATATTTTATACCAAACTCACTCTTACCTTTAGCTTAGATTTGGTATTTTGCCGACATCACAGCCAGAAGGGCGATTTAATAGTATTCCTTTGGAAGAGCACCTTTGCCCTAGCTTGATGGAAGTTAAATCTGTCACACAAGTATTGTTGCTATTTGCTTTGTACAACATTGTTTGGAAAGATCTAAACAATGGTTCTTTTCAATTTTCATGGAAGTTCAAAGGAGGAAATTATTATCTTTCTCTTAGCTGAAGGTTGATGGTGATTGGTGAAATTCTATTTGATCATCATTACCATCCTGTTGTGTAATATTATTATTCAGTATACTAGGCTATTTTATTGCTCAGATTTTTAATAATGTCTGCATTGTGACCTCTGACTGTAAAATATGTCTCTAATGTACTGTAAGGGATGAATGAGCATTATAGATAAAATGAGCTACGTTAAATTTCAGAGCCTTCTTATTTTAGCCCTATATGTATTCATTCTGATAATGATGTGACCCTGCATTTATATCTAATAGTTAAGGAAAGAAATGTGTATGCAAATATAGCAATGAATGCATGGGAGATACACTCTTAATCTTGAATAGTTAGGACATCAGGAGCCAGACATCTGCATAAAATATAACTGCCTCTTCGTTTATATAGAGGCATTTTGTTGGAGTGATTTCTGCTTTATTTAGGAAAACTTCCATTGGGATTTTCTGTGTAAGATGCCAAAATAAAGAGGGGTGCTTGATGGGGTTGGAAGTACTTTTTCTGCCACAGTGTACCCCATGTCAGGTTCGTTCCATTTCCAGAAACCTAGAGATTAGAACTTGTGGAGATTTAAAGGCGATGTTGGGAGACTTTTGAAATTATTCTTGAGGAACACTGTGTGGTCTGATTCATACACTGGCATTTATCATTTGATAACTTATTACTTGGTGACTCACAGCTAAATATGGAAAGAACAGCTATTGAGCAACATTGTGCTTGACATTATCTGAGATAATGCTCAAGAATTTGACATGCAATGGTTCTTTCACCCATGCAAATCAAGTCACTGCTTGATGCTGCAGTAAATAAGTGATGAAGGTTCAACATACGAATCCGCTTGTATTGCCTCTGTGGCGCCAAGTAAAAACAATAGTCCCTGTTTAATATCATGAAAAGAAAATCTCAATAATTACTTGATATGATTAAGGTTGTCCATTCTTAATGTAATAAAAAACAACAACACACAAACTCATTATGAGAGTCAACTGTTAAAGGCACAGAGGCAGCTCCAGAGTTCTATTTGTCAGACTTCATCCAGTGGAAGCCACTTAGGCAGACTTGCAAGAAATTCAAGAATTTATGACAATATTTTTTGAAGAAAGTTGAGAAGCCATAACCAAAACAAAAATTCAACAAGAGCTGTGCTGTGATTAAAATGCTGCGATCCAAGATTTATAGAAACCGTGTTCAAACCTTCATATATTTCTTTTCCCTTCCCATCCTACATAATAGATTGCTTGATTCCCTCCTTTGCACAGGCTGGCCTCTTTCCATCTACCATTTGTTTTTGCAACAATCAGAATTTCTATTATCTTGTTTTTCACTGACTGTGTGAGAACAAATTCTTGCACTACTTAACAAAGAACACCTGCAGCTCCCAGGCTGCTTTCAGTATACTCCATGGTGTAATTTCAAGCAATGTGTTCAGAGGGTAGGAAGAGTGAAGAGTCTTTCACTTGGCAGCCTTCGATTGAAGAAAAGAAAAAGTGAGAGGAAAAAGAAATTTGAGAAGCAGAAAGAAGCCACCCTCTTTCCCTCAATGAGGGTGGGTAGCCTCCAAATGATTTCTTCAAGGGGAATGTAAATCTCCCTAGATTTATGTTTATAGTTAAAGCCTTGACATCCTCAACTAGGACACAGCACTGCCACATTTTAACCTGAGGCATCATTGTTCTCATGACAATGGATCTTTATTACTGGGGCAGGTGAAAGTTATTGCATGGTTCCATCAGCTGGTGAATCATCTGATCTCATCATTTATTTATTTTATTTATTTATCTGTCAAGCAATTATAAGATAACAGGTATAAGTATAAACATAGTTATGAATACATGAAATGGATACGTATAAGAGAAATAAAAAGAAACAAGAGGACAGAGACAGTAGGCACGTTGGTGCGCTTATGCACGCCCCTTACAGACCTCTTAGGAAAGGAGTGAGGTCAATAGTAGACAGTCTAAGGTTAAAGTTTTTGGGGTTTGGGGAAGAAACCACAGAGACAGGTAGAGTATTCCAGACATTGACCACTCTGTTGCTGAAGTCGTATTTCCTGTAATCAAGTTTGGTGTGGTTTACCTTGAGTTTGTATCTATTGTTTGCTCTTGTATTGTTATGGTTGAAGCTGAAGTATTCATTGACAGGTAGGACATTGCAATGTATGATTTTACATACTATACTTATATCGGACCGAAGGTGGCGTAGTTCTAGGTTTTCTAGGTCTAGAATTTCGAGTCTGGTGGCATAAGGTATTCTGCAACGAATAGAAGAGTGGAGAACTCTTCTTGTGAAATATTTCTGGACTTTCTCAACTGTGTTAATATTAGATACGTAATGTGGGTTCCAGACTGATGAGCTGTGTTCAAGTACTGGTCTAGCAAATGTATTGTATGCCCTAGTTAGTAGTGTGTTACTATCAGAGAAAAAGCTATGTAGGATTAGGTTAACAACTCTTAATGCCTTTTTGGCTATGTAGTTACTGTTATGTCCCTGGAACTTGCCAAAGTCCCCACCCAGGTCCGTTCATGCTGCGGGGCGTTTGTTGCCCCTCATTGGCTGGCTTCCCTCAACAGCCGGCTATAAAAGCCAGCTGCAGGGTTCGGTCAGCCGCTGTTCGCTGTGAGCCTGCTCCAGGCAGGGCTAACACGTTCAGTCCTTTATTACTTTAATAAAGTCTTGTTGCATCCATGCCCTGGTCTAGCCTCTCATTGCTCAATCTACAACACTGGCGACGAAGGTGGGATGGCTACCAGAGGCAATCCGCAACTGCTGAAATCACTCAATTGCTGAGCCGCCGCCGCGCCGCCGGAGAGCTCGGTCAGCAAAAGCGAAAGGAAGAGCGTCTGTAGCCGCTCGGTTAGCAAGCTACAGGGAAAGTGAAGCGCTGTGAGCCGCAGCCGCTCAGCTCAAAAAGGGCGCGAAATTCAAACGGCTGTCGTTTGAATTCGAGTCGGAGTACAGCGCGGTGCTGTCATTCTGGGAGTCTCTGACGCCAGCACAGGGCGCGAGATTCAAATCACTGTCAGCTGTGGTCAGCCATTACTGCCTACGCTCTCCAGGAGCGCGAAATTCAAATAACGCTGCCAACGACCGTTGCAGCCTGAGCCATAGCGTAACCCAGAGAGAACAGAGAGATTCTGTGTAACCTCTCAAGAGCTGAAGTCACTAGTCTGACAAGAGCACGAAGGGCCATTTGTCGTCCCAGAGAGATCTCACAGCAGTGTAACCTGCAGAAGTTCACAACATGAACTCCAACCCAGCCTTCCCACCGTTCAAGCCTGATGAAGAAAGGTGGGAGTCATACAAAAATCGTTTTAACCACTACATCGATGCCATTGGTCTGGCTGATGCTGGGGAGCACAGAAAGAAGTCATTCTTCCTCAGTTATTGCGGAGCCATTGTTTTTGATACCGCCACAGCACTCGTTGCTCCACGTGAGTTAAAGAATGTTCCCTGGGCAGAATTGCTGGAGATCCTCACCAATCATTACTCCCCCAGGCCCTCACAGATCGCGAGGCGTTTCACCTTCCGGATGAGGAAGCAAGCTGAAAAGGAAACCGTCAACCAGTACATGGCCGCCTTGAGGACTGCAGCTCTCCACTGCGGGTTCGGGAACTACTTAGATGACATGCTCCTCGACCAGCTCGTCTGCGGGGTCAAGGACCTTCACCTCCAAAGGCGACTGCTTGCCAGGAAGGATCTCAACCTCTCCCAGGCCGTCGAGGAAGCCTTGGCTGCAGAACTGGCAACCCAGTTAGCCACCGAGATTCAAGGTCCCGTTCCCAAACAAAGCTGTGCCACCATTCACTCAGAAGAGGTGGTCAACGAAGATGATCCCAACGATCAACCAGACATCCACCGCCTCGCTCATGCCAAACAACCACAGGTAGGAACCAGGCAAGAAAGCAACAGTGCGCCCAAACACATCATCCTGTGCCTATCCTGTGGCGGACCTCACTCGAGAGCTTCGTGCAAATTCAAAGGTGCCATCTGCAACAATTGCCACAAAAAAGGCCACATCACCAGAGTCTGCCAGGCCGCGCACAACTCAGCACATAAGGTTCCTTCCTTTTCCCATTCTGGACCCCAAAGGCAAGTACTAAATTGTCACACTTGCTACCATGCTAACCACACCTGTCATTCTATTAGTAAAATCACACTCTCCATTTTATTAGAAGGTAAACCTTGTCGTATGGAGGTTGACACGGGGTCAGCACTCTCAATCATCTCTTGGAGCACTCTCAAGAAAATCCAGCCCAGACTATCCAGAAACCAGCTCCAGAAGTGCCAGATCACCTTGAGGGACTATTAAGGGAAGGACATTCCAGCACTCGGCAAAGGCAAGTTCCTTGTTAATTTTAAAGCTTTCAAAGGCCACCTGCCTCTAGTGGTAGTTAACGGCAACCTCCCTAGTCTCTTGGGGCTTGATTGGTTCCCCTACCTCGGCCTAGGGTTAACAGGAGTCCATGCTGTCTCAGCTTCTGACACTGACTCCTTATTCACTGACTACTCAGACGTATTCAGCGATGAGTTGGGGTGTTATAACGGTACCCCCATCTCATTTGCAGTTGACCCCCAAGTGGTTCCAGTCCAGCTGAAACCTCGTAGAGTCCCATTCGCCATTCGGCCTAAACTGGACGCAGAGCTGGATAAATTATTAAAGCAAGGGGTCATTGAGCCGACAGACTTCGCCAAATGGGAGACGCCAATTGTCACACCCCTTAAAAAGGACGGCAGTCTGAGAATTTGTTCAGATTACAAAACAACAATTAACCGCTTTCTACAAGTTAGCGCTTACCCAGTCCCGGTCATTCAACATTTATTGCATACCTTTGAGCCTGGCAACATTTTTGCCAAATTGGACATGTCACAAGCGTATCAACAGTTCCCTGTTGACAACCAAACAGCCGAATTACAAACTATTGTGACCCACAGGGGTGCCTTCCGGTGCAGGCGTCTCCAGTTTGGCGTAAGTGTTGCCCCTGGCATCTTCCAATCCCTCATGGAGCGTATACTTCAGGGCCTCCCTGGCGTAGTACCCTACTTCGACGACATATTGGTCTCGGCCAGGGACAGGCCCCAACTCTTCCAGAGAGTCAGAGCAGTGTTAGACAGGTTCAAACAGCATGGCCTCAAATTAAAAAGGGAGAAATGTGCCATTGCCACTAGACAGGTGGACTTTCTGGGCTATAGAATTGACGCCTCAGGCATTCACCCCCTAGAATCCAAGGTCAAGGCAATCCATGAGGCACCCACGCCAACCACTAAAGCCGAGCTACAAGCCTTTTTGGGATTATTGAACTTCTATGCGTCATTCCTACCTCACAAAGCATCAGTAGCAGAGCCTTTACACAGGCTCTTAGATAAAAAATCACCTTGGCACTGGGGACACAAGGAAGACACCGCTTTTCGCGCAGTCAAATCACTGCTCACATCAGACGCGGTCCTTATTCAATTTGACCCACACCTCCCATTGGTACTAGCAGCGGATGCATCCCCTTTTGGGATTGGAGCCGTATTAAGCCATAGACTACCCAACGGCTCCGAGGCACCAATCACTTTCTTTTCCAGAACGCTCTCAGCAACAGAGCGTAACTATAGTCAAATCGACAAGGAGGCTTTAGCCGCAGTGGCAGCGGTAAAGAAATTTCATGAATTCCTTTTTGGCCACAACTTCGAACTAATCACGGACCACAAGCCTCTCCTGGGTCTTCTATCTGGAGACAAGCAGACTCCCCAAGTGTTGTCTCCCAGAATGACGAGGTGGACCTTGTTCCTGGCGGCATACTCGTACAAGCTCATCCACCGCCCAGGAAAAACGTTAAGCCACGCAGACGCCCTCAGCCGCTGCCCCCTGCCAGCTCCAGCTGAGGACCCGGCCCCGGCCCATGCCATCTTCGATGTCACCGAGCTCGACCTTCCTGTCACCGCTCTCGACATCGCCACCAAATCCAAGACGGACAAAACCATCGCCCAGGTACTGGACTGGGTGAGGAGGGGGTGGCCGGGCTCTAACCTCGCAGCCGAATTCACACCTTTTAAGACCCGTCAACAGGAACTATCTAGCTTACAGGGCTGCCTGTTGTGGGGCACCCGAGTTGTCATTCCGGCCTCGCTTCGCACACCAGTCTTAGAGGCACTACACGAGGGCCACCCGGGCATCGTCCGGATGAAGGCGTTGGCTCGGAGTTACGTCTGGCCTGGCTTGGACGACAACATCGTCAAGTGGGTAAGCTCTTGCCAACCCTGTCAGGAATCCAGACCATCCCCTCCAGTCACCACCCCCACAAAGTGGGAGAGCGCCAACGCGCCTTGGTCAAGGCTTCACATTGACTTAGCGGGGCCAATACACGGCAAAACCTTCTTGGTGGTCATAGATTCATACTCTAAATGGATCGATGTGGCCCAACTATCCACGACCACCACGCAAGCGGTTACCAAGGCCTTGACCCGCCTATTCGTAACACACGGGCTACCAGATACCATAGTTTCGGATAATGGCCCCCAGTTTGCCTCAACAGAATTTAGCCGCTTTGCCACCAATCTTGGCATCCGACACATCTTCACGGCCCCCTTTCATCCTGCCAGCAACGGACTGGTGGAGAGAGCCGTTAGATCCACAAAAGAAGCGTTAGCCAGATTCAGCAAAGAAGACTGGCATCACAGACTCTCCCGCTTCTTACTAAGCCAACACTCAACCCCTTGCATGGTCACCAACAAATCCCCAGCTGAACTTCTGATGGGTAGACGCCTAAGAACTGTGTTGGATAGGCTCCACCCTCACTATTGCCCTGACACCCCTCTCGCTTCAATGACAGGGGTCAGAGATTTTGTCTTGCAGGAACATGTCTTTGCAAGGAACTATGCCGGAGACCCACTTTGGATTCCAGGAGAGATAGTAGCCATCACCGGTTCCAGGTCGTACCGAGTCCAGCTGGAAGACGGCCGCATCTGGAGAAGGCACCTGGACCAGCTAAGGAAGCGACAGGGTACCCTCGCCAGTGCCGGATCGTGGGCTCAGGTCAGCCCCCAGGTGCCTCACCAAACTCTCATCGAAGACCATTCCAGAGGCTCTTCGCCACTATCACCCGAGCCAAGGGAGCAGGCAGTAGACCGGGACTGCCCGATGAGTCCTCCGCCTGAACCATCAGATGGGGCCACGACATCACCGGCCAGAAGCACTGCACCGGTACCAGCGCAGACCTCCGAGCGAGGTTGCACCCCATCACCAACCCTACCTGTTTCCTCGAACTCTGAGACACTTGGTAACTCACCGGAGTTACGACGCTTGGGGCGCCAGCACAGACCACCCGCTTATTTAAATGACTATGCGTGTTCGCATCTGGGGGGAAGGGGTGTTATGTCCCTGGAACTTGCCAAAGTCCCCACCCAGGTCCGTTCATGCTGCGGGGGCGTTTGTTGCCCCTCATTGGCTGGCTTCCCTCGACAGCCGGCTATAAAAGCCAGCTGCAGGGTTCGGTCAGCCGCTGTTCGCTGTGAGCCTGCTCCAGGCAGGGCTAACACGTTCAGTCCTTTATTACTTTAATAAAGTCTTGTTGCATCCATGCCCTGGTCTAGCCTCTCATTGCTCAATCTACAACAGTTACAGTGGGCTGTAGCACTTAGATCATTAGAGATAAGTACTCCAAGGTCCTTGACAGAGTTTGGATCATCAACAAGGTCTTGACTATTCAGTTTGTATTTTATTTTCTTATTTTTTTTGCCAATATGTAAAACTTAGCATTTGTTTGTTGAGATTTGAAGTTGCCATTTGTTTGACCATTCTGATACATCATCAATGTCTTTTTGAAGGGTAGCAGTATTGTCTGTGAGGTTGAATAGATTTACATCATCAGCAAGGAGAACGCAGTTGCTCTTAATATGATCTCATAGGTCATTTATGTGGAGTATGAAGAGAGTTGGTCCTAGAACACTCCCTTGGGGGACACCACAGTTGACAGGTACAGAATTTGATAGGACGCTCCCAATTTTGACCATTTGTTGTCTGTTTGACAGGAATGCTTCTATCCAGTGTCCAGAGATACCATGAGATTTTAGTTTTAGGAGTAGTTTGTTGTGTACCACTGAATCAAAGGCTTTACAGAAGTCTATGTAGATCATTGTTTATAACTTCAGCCTATCAGGATTGTCATTACAAGAAGTGAGGAGTGTCTCTTTCGATGGTTGTGTAGTAAATAGTCCATGTCAGTTCAGCTTTCGGAAATAGCCTCACTTCATAATCATGATTACCCCATAGTCCTGGATTCAAAATGGCAAGAGATTCTTTTCCTCCCCCTTTGTTTAAAAGTAAAAATAATGCTATTAAACTCCAACTAAATAATTCAGTGCTTGAGCTGTTGCGTGATGATAGGCAACTTCATTGACATTTCAGCAAAGGGGAAGAAGCTGCCAAAAAAGGCTTCTTAACAAAAGTCTAATTTCACGGAGCAAACTTATGATTTATAAGCTTCAAGATGCTTTGTAAGAACTGATCCTTCTCTTTTGAATTTGTGGTGAGCTGGTCCTAGTGATTACAGGTAGTCCTCAACTTAAAACCACAACTGAGTCCAACATTTATGTTGCTCAGTGAGTTTTGCCCCATTTTATGACTTTTCTTGCCATATTTGTTCAGTGAATCGCTGCAGTTGTTAAATTAGCAACACAGTTATTAAATGACTCTGACCTCCCCATTTACTTTGTTTGTCAGAAGGTCACAAAAGGTGATCACATGACCCCAGGACAGTGCAACCGTCGTAAATATGAACCAGTTTTCAAGCATCCGAATGCAAATCACATAACCATTGGGATGCTGCAATGATCTTAAGTGTGAAAAATGGTCATAAAGCAGTTCAGTAACTTCAAACAATCACTATACTAATTGTAAGTCAAGGATTATCTGTATTTGGCCTTTATCTTGCTCAATATACATTATACGAAAAGCTAAGGTATATTTAGGTAATTTCAGAGTATGGAATTCATGAGCAAATTGTTTTGAAAGGAATGTATGCCTCTCTGGAAGCTAATGTGCATAACTTTGCTTTTGTCAAAAGTTCAGCTGCATTTGGATGTCTTTTCTTAAGTGTGGTATCAGATTTCTGTGCCTTGTCCTTCCTTAATGGCACCGTTGCCTGGAAATAGAGCCTTAAAAATTGTCACAGATAATATGATCCAAGCTTTTTGTGTTGCTATGAGGGATTTTTCAGGAGATATTGAGCTCCAATGCTGCTCATTTGTTGTAGCCTGCAATCTACTAACAATCTGACCATTCTGGTATTTTCTGTAGCTTAGCTGGGATTTCATTCACATCCTTCTTAAGCCGCTCAGTATATAAGTGGAATTTTAGAGTGTGTCTCACAAAATGGCTGTCCAGGAAGTGGGAATTGTTCATGCAAAAACTGTGATGGGGTGAATTTGGCCGGAAAGCAAATCAATGAAGGTAAAAGAAGAGTAACTTTTTTCATATTCTACATATGAATCAAAGGTGCCTCAGGTACCAAGTCATATATTTGTGTATACAGCCACATTAAAATATGCATCATGGAGGGCAATTGGTGCTACTTGGACACACACTTATATACAAACAAAACATGTGCACGATAGTTCCACACACGTAGAAGCATATTGTATATGTACTGGGCAAGACACAGACTGTACAAAAATAAGCAACTAAAAACATGGGCTATTATTATTTTCATATCCCATTTTTCATCCAGGATATCAAGGCAGCATAAATCTACTCCTTCCTCCTATTTTCCTTGACTACAACAATCCTATGACATTTGGGCTGACACAGAGGGACTGGCCCAACATTAGCCGCCTGACTGAATGTAGACTAGATTCTAGTTCTTCCTGCTCTTAGTCCAGTATTTTAATCAATAGACTCTCTCATCTACACAAACATGCATACCTATCTTATAGACCACATGCTTAGATACACCCCTGATGTCTAGTGCACTGGTTTCTGACATGCCTAACTGACAACTTTTTTGTCTAAAAGATGGAGGAGGGAACTAGAGGGACAGCTACACTGGACTTAATTGTCACTAATAGGGATGAAATGGTTAGGGAATAGAAGTTGTAGGAACTCTGGGAGATGGTGACCATATCATATTAGAATTCACCAGGCACAGGTCTGACTGGTATTTTAGATTTCAAGAGAGCTGATGACTTCAATAAACTAAGAGAGATTAGGATGGATTTCATGGATGGAAATTTTAGAGAGAAAAACACTTCAAGATTACTTGGGAAACTTAAAAAGGAGATAATAAATGCCCAAACAAAGCATGAGTTTATTAAAAGCAGGTGATGCCAAACAAACTCTATTGCCTGCTTTGATAAAGTGACTAAATTAGTGAATCTAGGAAATGCTGTAGATATAGTGTACTTAGGCTTCAGTGGTAAGATGGAACAATGCAGGATATATAGTACCAACGCCAGATGGGTTTGCAGTTGGCTGACCAACCACACTCAGTGTGTGGTCCTCAACGAAACTACATCTATCTGGAAGGAAACATGTAGTAAAGCACCTCAAGGTTCTGTTTTGGACCCAGTGCTCTTTAACATCTTCATAAATGACTTAGATGAGGTGATTGGAGGCTCTTATCAAATTTACAAATAACACTAAGCGCATTGCTAACATATTGGAAGATAGACTCAAGATATAGAAAGATCTTGACAGACCTATTGGGACCTATGCAGCAAGATGCAGTTCAGTGATAAGCAAAGTAAAGTCCTGCACTTAGATAGGAGAAATTAAATGCACAGGTACAGGATAGGAAGTACAGTAGTACCTGTGAGAGGGATCTAGGTGTTCTGCTGGATCACCACTTAAGCTTGAACCAGCAATGTACCAGAAGCTGCCAAAAAAAAATCGAATGCAATGCTAAGTTGCATCAAAAGAGGGATAGCATCAAGATCACGAGAAGTGGTAGTATTTCTCTATGTTGCACTAGTAATGCAGACTTGGAATAGTGCACCCAGTTCTGGTCACCATGCTACAATAAAAATGAGGAGGTCCTAGAAAGAGTGCAGAGAAGAACAACAAAGATGATAAGGGCTCTAGAGACTAAACCATATGATGGAACGGCTAATGGAATTAGATGTGTTTAAGGAGTGACATGATAGCCGTCTTCCAATACTTGAAAGGCTGGGTCAGTTTATTCTCCATAGCATCTGAAGGCAAGACAAGAAGCATTGAGTAGAAACTTGTCAGAGGGAGACCCAACCTGGAACTAAAGAGGAATTTCCCGACTAATCAGTGCAATAGCTTGCCTCCCAGAATTGTGGATATTCCCTCCCTAGAGGTTTTCAAGAAAAGATCGGACAATCTCCAGTCCACGATGGTATAAGGACTTCTGCAGGGTCTTGGACTTAAAGACCGCCAAGTGTCTTCCAGCCCTACAGTTCTATCCCCCCACCGAGGTATTTATTGTCGCTTCCTGTCCTGCTCCAGTTTCTTTTCATTTTGTTCTAAGCATATTGACACGCTTTCAAATAAAATAGTGGGCTTCAGGACTCCAGTTTCATCAGCAAATAAGTATATTAAACTCTATATTTATTTGCTAAAATACTGTTCACTTTTTCCTTCCTTCCCCCATCCTGTCATCCCCCATAAACTCACAATTATCTTTGTTATTTCCTGGGAGAACTTGTGCTTTTCTCTCTCACTGGAATTCTATTCTTCACAGCATACCTCTGACATGATAATCTTTCACTGTTACATTTTGATGCCTAATAAAAAAAATATGGATGCTTATATGACATTCTCTATATCCAACTTTATCACAGGATTATGAGATTCTCAATCATATACTTTTATTTGTGGAGTAGAAGAAGGCCTTTGTAATACTTTTCCTTTGTTTATTCTAAACCTTCCTCTCCTACAGGACTGTGAAGAAATCACCACAGAACAATATAAACAAGGAATCTTGACTTTAAAAAACCCTAATATAAATACATCCAAACAAATGATCTAATTAATTGTTAAGCTATATTCTGAAGCAAACAAAAGAAAAATGAAATGAAAAGGGCAAACAAAAAAACCCCTCCTCAGAATTATCATGTTAAATCGATATACTGTAATACATAAACATACCACATATATATTTAATGGCAATATATCAGATTAAACAAAAAGATTTATCTATTGTAAAATATTATGAAATCAATGCCAAAGGGAAACATATTGGCAGTGAAAATGGCCTTTTCAAAAATTAATGTTACCCATTTCTTGAATTGAGTCCTTGACATCTACAATAATAGTGTTTTTCCAATCTCTCAGTATAATTCTCTTGCTTTTTCTCCCCCATGCCCAATATAACCTACATCATTAAAAAAGAATCAAATACCACAATTGTGGAATATAATTCAAAATAGTATTTCCATCTTTAACATAAGAACATTTATCCATACATCCATTTAAATATGTTACACTATTATTCCAAAAATAAAAAAAATAGCAGACATGACCAAATCATACGAATAAATTGATTCACAAATTTCTTATGTGCTTAGCAAAAAACAACAACAACAACCCCTGAATGCATAATCTATTCTTTCTATTACATTTTTTGAAATATCCAATAAAAACTCAGAATAAAAACTTTCAACCTGAAGTTCAGAGAAACGAACTTTTGTAGAGGTTTACATCATTTGATGTTCCATTATGACGTCACCCAACACTTCATTCCATAAATCATAAATATCAATAATTTCAAGGTAAAATATGTAGTTAAATTTATGGTATAGATTTCAAATCAACTTGATTTTAAAAGCAGACTCTGTAAAACTAGTAACATCTCAGGCTTTTTGAATGAGGTTAAGGTGTCTGGTCCACACCGAGCAATATTAGCATGCTTAATTTGACTGTTGTGCATTGGACAAAATTCTTTCTGAAATGTCTGAAATTCCTTAAAATAATCATTTCAAAATAATTGATTTAAAGCAACTATTCCAAATGCTGCCCAAGCTTTTCAATAAAGCATCAGCTATTTTAAAAATCGAACGCTTCCATAAAGTTAATTATTTATGTCAGTCACCTTCAAAATCCAATCTACATTTCAATAGGGTCCAAATATATCTAGCACCTCCCAAACCAGGAAATGAAAGACTCTTCTTGTTATATATTTATCCAAGTGATTTGCCAACATTTTAATGGAAATACATAATCATTTTCCAGCAAACACAAAATCTTGTCATATTCTTGTACTTTTTGGCTCAGATCCTGGTGTAATCATATGTTCAAATTACCAACAGTTTGTGCATTTTTTGTTTGCTTGTGCATGTCAGTTACGGGTGGCAGCAAATGAAAGAAAGCAGGAGGAAAGGAACGTTGTGGCAGGCTGCACACATGACAGTTCTGGAACGAATGGAAAAACTTAGCCATGCTGTTTTGAAAGGGAGATAAAAGAAGGACAACACACAGAAGTAGAGAAATGTCCTCCCTAATAAAACTTTTCTTCGCTCAAGTAGTACCTATTCTGGCACAACTATACTATTTTTACAGTTCAAACAACTGTCCTAGATACGGGAGAAAGTAACACTGTGGCGTTCTAGTCTAAATGGAAGTTCCTGTCATTTTATTAAGGGATTCTCTCTCAAAGTGATAAAAAAAAAAAATCCGAGTCCTCTTCTGCTTTTCTTACTTCAAGTGTTAAGTCACTCATCCATACTGGTAAGATTAGTGCTTAAAACCAGATCCAGTTTAGGATGCTGATAATTTAATACCAGTTTTCTTCCAATCATGTTTCCATGAGTGCATAGATCTTTATGGAGGTATTGCTCTAGATATACCTGCCTTCTGAATATTAACGGTTGGAGGGAGATTCTCAGTTGGGTTACATAAGAACGTTTGACCCAAGCTTCATATTACTATTCTGTTTAATATGTGTTTGGTGTTGTTTTTTATATACAACTTAATTTTAGACATGTGGGGGGGGGGGAATTTTTTTTTTCAATATAGGCTTATTTGTTTACTCAAACTTATGTTCCGTCCCATCTGTCAGACCTGCCCCAGTTTGATTCCTTAGGAAGGAAAAACCCTTGACTCCATTTGATTGAAGTGAAAGATACTTTTACTAAAAGATGCTGGTTGCAGTAAAGTCAAGAGGAATCTGTGTTTCCTCCATATCAACACAAACCTATTTCCTTCATTCCCTCTCCCTCCCCCTCCCAACCAATCCAAAGCCAGCTAGTGTAATGCCGCTGAAATATTTTGAGAACGCTGAGGTGTTTGGGCTGGTAAATTTCCACACTTTCATAGGTAATCTTTACCACTTTACCAAGGCAAACAGCCTTGAAGATGTCTGGCATGAACTGATTCCATGTTGATCTGTACTTTCACAGCTGTCATCTCCCCTCCCTAATTCCCACAATAAACATACAGGTTTATTGCCCCCTCCCTTCTAGTCCTTTGATGGCAGGATGCCAGTGAGGCGCCAAGCCGAAGATGGTGTACTTTGCACCATCCCTTATTCAATAAGCCTAACATATTGAAGCAGGACTGAAGCAGGATTCCAACATGGCAGTGCTTGTAGACCTAGTTGTGGCATACAGCACCGTTTGGAAGGAAGGGTTGTTACACAAACTGTGCCATATTATCCCCTGTAAAAATCTTTATCAACTAATTAATAACATGCTGAGTGATAGGTCCTTTTTTAAAAAAATATACTTTATTGATTTTACAATTAAAATAGACCAACAACACATACATAAATGCAAGAGAGAAAAAGAAAACAAGAAAAAAAAAAGAATAGAAAGAAAAAGATAGAAAACAATTAAAAACATTTTCATCTTCAACAATTTATGAGACCTCCTTTTTATCCTTATTTTATGCCATATACACAATTAATCCTTACATATATCTGTATATCACTACTACGATTCTATCATATCTTCTTTTGCCTTTTAGTGTGAAATCTATCTTTGGTCTATCCATTTGTACCAGCAGTTCCAGCCGTCATAATATATTGAAGTGTCTTTATCTTTTAATGCCAAGGTTATTTTGTCCATTTCTGCACAGCTTGAAATTTTTTGAATAATCATCTCCTCTGATGGAACATGAGGCTGTTTCCAACATTGTGCAAAAGCTAATCTGGCCGCTGTCAAAATATGTATTATTATATATTTCACTTTTTTTGGTAGTTCTTTATCAAAGATCCCAAATAGAAAGGACTCTGGTTTAAATTTGATCTGTTCTCTTGTCATTTCCTCCACCCAATTTCTATTTTTCTGCCAATATTTTTGAGCTTCTGTACAAAACCACCACATATGGAAGAAAGTTCCCTCTTTTTTTTGCATTTCCAGCAGTTCGGACTCATATTGGGGTGCATCTTCGCTAATCTCAAAGGAGGAAGGTGCTACCTGTAAAACATGTTATAGGCATTTTCTTTGTACGCTATCGATTTTGTGATTTTGTTATTTCTACCCCAGACCTTTTCCCATTCTGTTAAGGTGATACTACGTCCTATGTTCCTACTTCAGGCTATCATGTTCCCTTTAACAATTTCTTCCTCTAATTCTACCTCTAATAAATAATTATATAATAGGAAAAGGATAGGTCCTTTAAGGTAATGATGGAGGACAACATAATTAGAAGATTAAACAATGGCCTCCCACAAAGCTGTGTAATGACGCCTATGCTATTCAACTTGTACGTATCAGATATGCCAGCAACAAGGGGACACAAAATTTGGATACTCTGATGATTTGGCCATAGCAGTACAAGAAAAACACCTGGAGGTGGCTGACAGCCTCCTATCCAAAGATCTTAAAATCTTGGGAAAATCCTTCACTGACTGAAGGTTCACTCCTAGCACTAGCTAAAGAGTAACTGTGTGTTTCTACTTTAACAACAAACTATCATATGAAGACCCAAAGGTCTACTTAAAGAGCAACTCCAGAAATTATGTGAAACTAAGTGGGGACCTTCAGTTGCCAACCTCAGGTCATCATCCCTATGGTTGGTCTACTCCGCAGGAGAATACTGTGTTCCTGTATGACTTAAGAGCTGCCATATTAATAAGTTAGACATCAGACTTAATGACACCTTGAGGATTATAAGCGGATGTATTAAAAGAACTCCAACTTGCTGCTTCCTGTTCTGAGTCATATAGCACCGCCAGCTTTACGAAGGCAAAATGCGCTGAGGGAATACAGAAAAATTAACTCACCACTACCGGTGCACACTGACCTTCCCCGTTTATCAGCAGGAAGACTCAAATCCAAGAAGCTCCCACATCTGCTCAACAACTTTAACAGTGATTCCCAATGGAAAACCAAATGGGAGGCTGAATGCCCAGTTATAGGAAGACATATAAATGACCCACAAAAATGGTGTCAGGCTTTGAACTTACCGCATCAGCAATGGACAGTCCTAAAGAGGATTCACACCTCACATGGCATCTGCCAGGGCTCTCTGTATAAATAGGGCAAAGCATCCTCAGTGTGATTGTGGAGTCCCACATCAAACTGTAGATCACATTGTGACCAGCTCTGAGCTGCGGGCACGTACCAATCCAATATCTGCCGGTTTTTAAAAAGATATAAATGATGCTGCACTTCAATGGTTAGATGGCCTAGATATTGATATTTCTACATAGATCTTTTTACCATTTATATTTTATTGGGTTCTACTAATCTAGCTGAAATGTTACATTTAAATTGGTAGCCCGTGTATACTATGCCATATGCTAAATAAGTAAGTAAGTAAGAAATATGGTTCATAGTACAGACAAAATTCCCCCCTCCCCCTTCATTCTTTGAATAGTAGTATTTCTTATTTAAACATTATTGGTGAAACACCTGGTTGAATTGTTTTATCACTGCTGCTTATATGTAAGTTTTGGATAGCAGTATATAGTGTTTTACAGCTTTTTAAAGAATTGGTTTTTTCCCCCACTTGGTAATATTAATAATCTGTGAGAGTTTAGAGTTGCTGTTGAGAGTATAAGGAAAGCTATACATATATTTCAAATAAAATGGATATAGTGAAGATACTTTATATGACCCTTTTATGTCCATCTTATTCATTCAATAGAGTTTCCATCAGCTGAACTGCTGATTATATGACGTTTTCTGATATCCTTCACCAATGAAACTAATTGCACTTGTTTTGAGCTATGAAATTTGGATTTTGTTGTTATTAGCATTGTCATCGCTAAAGCAGCCTGTATGCATTAGAGAAAAAAACGTTTCTTCTTATCCACATCTTAATAATACTTTCCATTTTGTATATAGCACCTTTCATTCCTAAGCACGAAATGAAAGCAACCTTGTTAAATGCAATAGCATATTATAAAATGAGAAAGGTGTCATTTTGGAAAGCCATTGCATTATAGTAAAATATTAGCTTTTCTCCCTCTATGAAATGCTGCGCTGCTAGTCTTCGCTGTGGAAATAACCCAAATATAACAAGGATAGATTGAATAAGTGTTTAGCCGAGTTGGGCAAAAATGCTTAGGATTTACTGAGAGTGAAACACTCCATCTAATAAATGAGTATTTGCCTACTTTGTGGTGTTGAAGAGGAGTGATGTGATTCCAGAAGCAAAAGCAATGAGGTTCTCACTTTGTAAACTGCTAATAAAGTGAGGAAAAGCGTTCTCTTTAAAATGTATTATAGATAGGCAAGGATACTGATGGGTTCGTGTTAAGTTTGTCTTTATGGATATTAGTAACTAAAATTGACGTTTTTAATTTTAAAATGAAAAGCAGCACTGTTAATTATAAAAGTAGGTATCTTGTGTGCATGTAAATAATTTTCCTCCCAAAATGATCAGATTAGATTTTCTTTTTTCCTCATTAAAGTTTACTGTATTGTCTCACCTTCAATCTGTATGTTGAACTGATGCCTTTCCAATGCTAATAATGTCATACTCAAAATTCTGTCTCAGGAAAATGAAGCAAAAGAACAGACTTACTTTATTTCTCCTCCATGGGAATTTTGCTTGGGCTGTGTGCAGAACAACATAAGTTATTATTTCCCTTCCTCATAGGTAGTTTATGATTTGAGCCTGGCCACGTATATCTAGTGTTTTTGTTCTTTAGTTCACCCATTCCTTGATCAGGTTTTTGCAGAGCCTTCTGAAGAGCTGAAGATGGCCAGTTTTTCAACTGTTTCGCTTCACAGAAAGCACTGGGCATTGGATAAGGGCAGCTTTTCTCAATCTAGAACAGGGGTGTCAAACTCGATTTCATTGAGGGCCGCATCAAGGTTGTGTTTGACCTTAGGGGCCCAGGGTGGGTGTGGCCAACTCAACATCACTTATGTCAAGGGCATCTGTGTTGGCCCGCCTCCTGCAATCTCTACCAGCGAAGATGGAGCTCAGGAGGACTGCATGCAGAGCACTGCGGGCCAGTCCTTTACTGTTTCCAGGGCAGCCCTGTGGGCCAGATCTAAGCACCCCACAGGCCAGATCTGGCCCCGGGCCTTGAGTTTGACACCCCTGATCTAGAACCTTCTTAGAATTTCCAAAACAGTAATGGATTGGAAAAGATGGATGAGGAGATAAATGAATGTATATGAAACTGTCTTGTGCCGAGTTAGGTAACTGCCACAAGCTCTTCATTGTAAGAGAAGAGCAAGCAAAGCTGGAGGGTGGAATTAAATGCTTCATTAGTTTAGAGTCCTTGCATTGCCACAAAAGATCCAACTCCAGCCCCACTTCAAGTTCATTGGCCTTTATCTAGTACAATTTAGTGCTGACTGTTAGTTGACTAGATTCTTGTGCATAGGTTTCAATAAATCTTCTGTGCTGAAACTTTATAAATGGTCCTGATTCTTTGCACTTAACATTCAGAATGATAGTCAGAGAAATTGACTTTCCTGCATCTTTTTCCCTAGCAGTTTTCATTCAATATGATGAAAGAGAATTTCTTGGGAATTCTCGCAACGGAGAAGCAGATTTTGGAGAAGTTATTATGAGCGACATAAGTGATAGAGCTCCACTAACGTCACAACCCAATGTCTTACTGAAAAATAAAATAAAGAAAAAGGTAGATAAACATTAAATACATTCTACACATCTCCTTCTGGCCCAGCTAGCTTTTAGGGCAATAGCTCCTCTTCTTCTTTGGGATGTATATGTCTCTTTATTAAAAATAAGAAAATAGATAATACATCACTTCCATTTTAAATGTAAATAATTCAATGCAAAAAAAAAAAAGTAAGGGAGACAAAAATATAATAACAGATAACAATTTTTTAAAAATGGAATAATAGGCAGGACAATATAACACTTTGAACAAATCCAAAAAAGAATTATAATTTTCTCATATTTGAAAGTAATCTGATGTAAAGAGAAAACAATTTGCATAAAACATACTAGGGATGAGCTTATGTAGATAATAATCTGCAAATATAATAAAGCAGATTTAAAATACATGGAAAATAAGAAATCCCCTTGGTGCAATGCTAACCAGTAATTTTACCTTCTCAGATAAGATTTTTTAAAATAAAAAGTTGCTTTTTACTTGAATTTTTTTGTGTTTGTTTGTTTTGGTTTTTTAAAAATCTGTGCTTAAATTTGAAATTGGAGAAGTATCTCTATTCTATCCTTAACTCTTCGGATACAGAACCTTTTCTCTGGAAGATCTGGTTTTAATTTCCACAGCATTTTTCCTATAGAAAAGGACTACTCCTTTGGCTATATTCTCAAGTGCACATTTTTTCTCAGAGGGTTGTATTTTGAAACACAGAGATGAGTATTGGTCATTTGGATTGACAGACTGGGAAAAGTCTCATTTCAGAATAGAAAGGAAGTGATATTTGAGAGTGATGTAGCAACAAGGTAGAGGTGGTATTCAGCAGGTTCTGACCAGTTTTGGAGAACCGGTAGTGGAAATTTTGAGTAGTTCGGAGAACCGGCAAATATCACCCACAGTACTCTACCCCTGCCACATCTACCAAGCCACGCCCACAAAACCCATAATAAAAAAAAATTGAATTCCACCACTGCACAAGGTATATGTAAACGGCTTGTCTTGACAGCAGGAGTCTCCAACCTTGGCAACTTTAAGCCTGGAGGACTTCAACTCCCAGAACTCCCCAGCCAGCAAAGCAAAGACTTCTGGGAGTTGAAGTCCTCTAAGCTTAAAGTTGCCAAGGTTGGAGACCCCTGGTTTACAGCATCCTTGGTATGTCATGATTCAATTACTTATGAAGGAGTTTCTCTCACTGGCTTTCTCAGTTATATTACTTAAGTAATGGAGGGGCAGAGGTGGGCTGCACAGACTGTAACAACTGATTTGCCTAGTACAGAACAGAAAATGTGAGCCCATGTGCGCACTCACGCTCAAGAGATTTGAGAGAACACACCTACCTTCTGAAAGACAAAGATCCTTTTCAAGATTAGACATAATGTGGATTTTGAAAAAAAAAATGACTACTCACTGATACGAAGTTTTCTAAAGTAGAGATATTACCAGATAATTCTATGTAAAACAAAGACAAAATAAAAATCTTTGAGTTTGTAAATAAAGCTGGAGAATGCTTAGCATAATACCCTGTTTCTCCAACAATACGGCCTCCCCCAATAGGAAGTCCCAGCATGTTTTATAGGCATGAAATGAAATTAAGCCCCTCCCCCCAAATTAAGGCCAATATTAAAACATGCAAAATGGGGGGGGGAAATGGCGGGGGGGGGGTCTTGCTGTTAAGAAGTACTTTTGTTGCACACCCGGATATGGTGCTGCCTGCGTTGACCCCGATACTAAGTGCCTCACCAACGCTGAGGTCAACATCCAAGCCGCCCGCCCGCCCGAAGATGCAAGGCGGGGGAATTAAGTCACCCCCGAAAAGATGGCCTAGCCATTTTTTCGGGGCTCAAAAAAAATAAGACCTGGCCTTATTATATGAAAAACACGGTAATGATTTAAAAAATGATAGTGAAATTAGAAGAGGGAGATATTAATGAACAGTATGCCCATGCAAGAAACATTTAATCAATATTATTCTAGTTTGTATAAAGCAAGTGACTCTCTGGAGAAAATAGAGGAATACTTAAAAAAAAACAACCCAAAATTTACCAAGGATTACAGAGGAACAGAAACTGATTATGAAAAGACCTATAACAATAAGGGAAGTTTGTGAAGCTATAAAAAAGATTAAATTAGTAAAGATACCTGGAGCAGAAGGATTATCAGTTCTTATCATAAATGTTTTGAGATGAACTTTTACAACCTTTACAAAATATGACGAACTCCATTTTACATGGAGGAAAAATGGAAGAGAGTTGGAAAAAAGCCAATACAACATAACATTTAAAGAGGGACAAGATTTAACTTTGAAACACAGACATGTGTATTGGTCATTTGGATTGAGAGAGTGGGAAAAGGCTCATTTCAGAATAGAAAGAAAGTGATATTTGAGAGTGATGTAGCTACAAGGTAGAGGTGGTATTCAGCAGGTTCTGACCAGTTCTGGAGAACCGGTAGTGGAAATTTTGAGTAGTTCAGAGAACCGGAAAATACCGGTTTTTGGATAATAAATCATGTTGTTTATACTGATTCTGGCTGATAAACTGAAAATAATTGTACAAGAATTTATTTGTGAGGATCAACATGGATTTTTAATCTAAAAGACAGTTAAAGAATAATCTAGAAATGTGTTGGACATTTTGGAATATTTGGAGCAACATAATGAAAACAAGCCACATTGATCTTAGATGCAGAAGAAGGCCTTTAATAAGTTTGGGAAAATGTGAACTTTGCAAAGAACTTTATAAAATGGATAAGATTGATTTATTCTGGAAGTATCCCTACGTTTAGAGAATACTGGTTGAGAAGTCATGAAAAAAACCAGTTTTTCAATGGACATCTTGGTGAGAAAGCACAAATGATTATGAATGGAGATTTAATAAGCCCTGTACAAAAGAGAAAAAGACATTTATTTTCGTTCTTGAGATACTGAAGAGAGATATAAGGAAAAAAATGTAGAATTGTGGGAGTAAAGATTTAAAAAAGAAACATATAAGTTAAGACATGGTTAGTACAGTATATGGTAGTTTTGCCAATGACTTGGTGGTTTTGGAAGATCTTTTAAAGGAAATTGAAATATTAATTGGAAAACGAAAAGAATTTGGTGCTTTAGCAGGTTTTAAGAACAACAAACAGAAGATGAATATTTTTTTTAAAAAAAACCACAAAAATGGAAAATCAAACAGTTGATTAACTACTATATACAGTACAGTATATTTTCAGTGATGGATGAGTCCAATGGATGAATATCTATTTTGTATACATGCTAACCATCGTATAATTTTTGGTTCGGAGGCTAAAGTTTCCCTTCGCTTTAGTGCCTGAGATGTTCTTCAGGTCCAAAGGTAGACATTTGGGACCTTTTTAACAAAGCATGTGTTTTTATCATTGAGCTTTTGCCTCTTACATTGTAGTGATTTGCCCAGAGGTATCCCCAATGTGTGATTCTTGATTAAAAAGGGACTTGGATCTACATTTCTCAGTATCAACCTCACATAATATTTGATTTACTACTATACTGTATATTTACTACTATATATTCAAGAAAATTCTACAAAATAAGTTCAGGGAAGAGGAATGGCCTGTGATCGCCTCTTCATTTTAAGTGTGCACCTAAAACATGTGAAAGGAATAGGCTGTGAATACATGCAACATATGTTTTCAAAGCATAATTCATACAGCTGCAGATATGTCAGGGGTATGTGAGCAACCCATGGCAAATTGACAGTTTTCTTGACTAATGTATAGAATAGCCATAGAAGCTCCATGAACTTCATCTCTTTCCCACATTTTCTGCAAATTCTGGTTTCTCTCCATTCTGGTGCAGCTGACAACCTGCCCTTAAAGTAAAACTTTTGCTAATTTGCACATAAATAACTTAGATTACTCTGTCCTTGCTGTGTGAGAAGGATTCAGATTGACTACATTTTAAGATTGCTCACATCAGCAAATCTTCAGGTGCAATGGACGGTTGCAGAAGATCTGTATAGAAGCAGCGCCCAACTTCATTAGTTTGATTACTTTTAGCTCACATTTTTTCTTCAGTGAATAACCAGCTCAGTCAACTAAACAAATGAGATTTGTTTGATTTTGTCATTACATATTCAATTAAATGTTATACTCCTGTCTCCTTTTTTATGCCAAGAAAAAAAAAAAAGCTATTTTGCATATTCAGGTAAATGCCATGATCAGTAAATAAGGAAAGTAAATAAGGATTTTGGAATAAGGAAAGTAAATAAGTAAATAAGGATTTTGGAATATTTATTTGATACTCAGTAGATCCAATCCTGTGTGCTATGTAACATGCAACATTCCACTCCGCATCTCCATCTGTTCTGTTAATGGTTTTCCGATTACACGTAACATTCTCACCAAGATGTCCATTGAAAAACTGGTTTTTTTCATGACTTCTCAACCAGTATTCTCTAAACGTAGGGATACTTCCAGAATAAACATCAGATCGAGGATGGGCAACAGACAGCAACAGAACTACATGCAACTCCTGCAAGCTTTTGCCTATAGTCCTCTCTGATTCTACCATTAAATTTTGGTAGTTGTTTGCTGAAAATTGACATTAAGAGAGCTGGAAAAGAAAACATAGGAACTCTTCCGCCCAGCCCTATTTGGATGACACATTATTATATATTTTGGAACATCAGCCTGCACACTGGTTTTCTACTTTTTCTTCCTTGCCCTCTGGTCAGGGGTGGGATCTGACTGGCATAACTACCAGTTCGGTGTTTTGCTGCGCATGCATGTGAAACATTGTCAGTTGTGCTGCATGGACAGTTGAGCAGCACTGCGCGTAAGTGTGCAGTGTTCGAAAAAGCACCATTTTCCTGCTTTTTCAACTGCAGCTGTGCCGCGCAAAGCAGCTGAGGTTGAAAAAGCAAGAAATAAAGGTCAGGTAAGAGCCCGGCCAAAACAGCAGCGGACATAGAACCGGTTCTATGCATGCTATCTGTCTGCTACTCTTCAGAGCTACCAGTTCTACAGAGCCGGACAGAACCGGTAGAATCCCACCCCTGCCTCTGATGTTCATTGAGGTTTTTCCAGCCTAGTAACGGCTCCCTATCTTCCAACTTAGAAGACAAAGTAAACCAGGCTACTCACAAAAAGCATTAATAATAGAGCTAAAGTTTAAGAAGCAAGAATCATTGGAGAAGATCTCAATGTTTAGAAAATCCAAGACAAGGTGGCAAGATGTAGCACTGAGGGAACAAGATTGAGCTTAAAAGAATTCAAAGTTGCCATTGCTAACTGACAGTTCTCAAATTGATATCCATTCAGTGACAGTCACTAAGAATTAGAAGCAACTAAACCACAAAGCCTTAAAGTCCCAGCCCATGAGACACTTGGAAGCAGAGACACAGAAAGTCAGAAAAAGGAGAAATCTGACAGAAGGAGAGGAGACAAACTTTATAAAATGTAGATATCTTGAAAGAGAGGCTGCAGAGTTGTCCAATCCCAGAAAGTGGAGGCCGTTCATGGTTCAGCCCAGAGATATGGTGTCACTAAGAAAAAGTTTTACTCGTAAGTAAAGGTTCATTCAAAAATAGGGCTGTACGGTGTTCATGAGAAGGAGTTTCCAAACATTCTTGTGCCTGGCATCTGAATTGCAATTGTTTTTCCAGTTCTGGCTTTGTAATCTTATATTGTGTTGTTTAGCACTGTTGGGAGAGAAGAAGAGAAAACAGGAGGTGAAGGAAGGAGAAGGAAGTAGAGAAGGGAAAGGAGTGAGATAAATATATAGAATCTTATGGCATAAGTATGAAAATAAAGGTTATAACTATGAAGTATAACAATATGCAGTCAAAAGAGACTCTAAATGTATGACTAAGAGAGTACTGGTTACAACATATACAAAGTATACTGGTGTATACTTTAAAAAGATGGGATACAGCCAGTACACTGTTGTTGCAAGACTGAAAATGTGATGTACTACAAAGAAAAATGTATAATAAAAATATTTATTTTTTAAAAAAACCATTGTTGGGAGATTAGTCTTTGAACCTTTCTACTGAATGACATATTTGGCCCACTTAAATCGTACTTCTTCAACAGCGACTAGCTCTGGAAACTGCCTTTCGCCTTCCATTCTGTTTTATATACTCTGACTGTTGTCTGATCTTTGAGTATGAATTCTGACCTGGCTTTGGATTCTACTTTGAGTGGACTTTGAGATGATGCTTGCCTTGCAGGCACCAACTAACAACTTGTTAGCTCCTCTGAGGTTTACTCGTTGAGGAGAAGGTTGTGTGGGGCTACTATTAAAAATTCCTTGAAGGCTGTCAACCTGATTGGATTTAGCAGCACATTTATGGGGCTTGAAAGGTTAAGTACTAAGTGCCAGTTCAGCTGAGAAAAAGATAGGTAATCAATGTAGCAATTCACCTAACACAGACAAGTATTCTAGCAGCTGTACTGAACACTAGCTGACTTATCTAAATGTTCTTGAAAAGTAAATCTACCAGAGAGCTTGCTGGAAGTGTATGAATTAGTCTAGCCCAGTTTTCAAACATCAACTCCATTTTATTGTGTGTAGGCTCCAAAAATTACACTTAAAACAGAAAAAAAGGGAAGAAAATTCATATTGCATTTAGTAGGCAATTTCTCCTAACACGAGCAAAGAAACCTTTTTATGACCAGAGTTTACGTTTTGCCCCCACCAAATTATTTGTTTCACTGGCTGTAATTTATGGACGTGGAAGGTAAATATAATGATTCATAGAATGGAACAGAGCCTGGGTTTTATAATTTTTTTCTTCTTTCATATTTTTGTGTTTATATTTTTTCACAGATATTAAGCCCACCGGAGGCTTAATGTACCTGTTTTTTCCTAGTTTTCCTCCCTAAATCAATGGAAAATTCTTTTGCTGTTATTTGACAGTTTGCATCACCCAAATGCCTTTCTACTATTATCGTCACCAGTATTATGCCCTGTTCTATTACAAACACCAGGGCTGGTGTAATATTATATATCTTAGGTTGCCAGTTCTTACATTTTAAAGTAAAATTCCTGAATGCTTATACAGCGGGCCCAGCCATGTCCTATCCTTTGGAAACTACTTATTTTATTTTTTGCAGAAAATAAAATTCTTTAACATATTTTGCAGGCTGTAACAACTAGGAAAACTTTATATTTTGTTGCATAACGACATAAAAATAAGTATTTTTATAATGAGAAGCTGAATCTCTGGGAATGCTTATTTACTTCAGTCGAGGAAGCAGAGGCTTCAAGTTTAAGTAGCATGGAGAAATAGGGAAAGTAAGAGCTCCGCTGCCTATACATATTGTCTTCGTGAGTGATACTGACTAAAGAAAACTGTTAAATTATTATTATACTGTAAGGCATAGTTCTTTATTTCTTATTTGTGCGGGGTTCCTCACTTATTGGGGAATTTTTAATGTAAAAATGAAGACTGATTTATTTATTTCTATAATATGGTAAAAATTTAATTAGGTTTTGCAGCAGACATTACTTGTTCAGCATTTTTAGGCCTCTTTAGTTATATCATGATACCATTCTCAGTTATCCCCTCAGAAGTTTGGTAGCTTGGAAAACTCACCATATTTATGCTACATAAAAACTAGATTAAGTTTGAGTTTAACTCTTGGGGGTTTTAGGGATATGTCTGTGGAGTTTTCTTGAGGGCGATGCAGGAACCGTCTGAAATTGCTTCTTCCAGGGGGAAGAAAGAAGGGGAGACTCGTATAATCATATCTATCTACAAAATCAATAGAAGGCCTGGCTTTCCTCCTCTCACCCCCCACAGATTAAGTAGAGAGAAAAATGACAAAGGTCACTGTAGTCTACAATATCTTTAGATTGCTGCTATCTGATACAATGGATAAGGAAGAGCAGGAAAACTTTAAAAAAAGACATGGAAGAAAGGAGCAGGTCATCAGAGAGAGGGAAGGAGAGAGGGAGAGAGAGAGAGATTGTATGCTGGGAAACATTTATTTATTTAAATAAAGTGTATGGCCATCCATCACACAACAGTGACTCTTAGCACTTTAGAAAGATAAAACCCAACAATTGAAAAAAAAAAGGCACTTCGGATAAACGCCTTCTTTCTATTATAAGAACTGTGGTGGTGCAGTGGGTAGAATGCAGTATTGCAGCCTAATTCTGCCAAGTTTGATTCTAACTGGCTCAAGGCTTACTCAGCCTTCCATCCTTATATACCAAGTCTATATAAGTCTAAGTGCTATTGCTATAAAAGTATATCAGACTGGCCTATACACCTGGGGAAATAGGCCAATAGAGTGGGCTTTTGGATTCTTGGGGGTGTGTGGGGGGGAGAATGCTATTCCACAGAGCAGGTACTGCCATGGAGAAGGCATGACATCCAATAAAAGGCATTGTTTAATAGAGTGGATGCAAAGCATATCTTTGTGCTAGATGCAGTGAATCAAGAATCAATAGATTAAAGGTAACCCTACAAATAGCCTGGTCCAGGGGTAGGATTCAACTTTTTTAAAAAAACTGGTCCTGTGGGCGTGGCTTAGTTGGTGGGCGTGGCTTAGTTGTAATGTGACTGGCTGGGCGTGGCCAACTCAACACCACTCACATCGAGGCATGCATCTCCTCGCCTGGCCTCTCGTGACTGTGGGGATGCTGCAATAGTTGTAAGTGTGAAAAATGGTTATAAGTCACTTTTTTCAGTGCCATTGTAGCTTTGAATGGTCACTCCCACATAAGCAAAGTACCAGCAAAGGAGGGGAAAAAAAAACTCCAGAAACGTTCATGAGACAGGAAGTCTAGTCCTGCCAAGAATATAATAAGGGTTAACGGAGAGGCAGTTTCTGTCAGCAACACCAGAATGCTTCCTTCCTGCCTTCCTTACAGGATTAGGCCAGTAATTTCTTCTAACAACCGGTTCTCCAAACTGCTTAGAATGTTAACAACCGGTTCTAGCGAATAGGTGCGAACCTGTAGAATCCCACCCTTGGCCTGGTCCTATGTCATGTATAAACAGAAGCCAGGCCTGGTGTGCTCAAAGTGTCAAAGGGCACCTTATCTAAAGGCCTTTTCAAGGCTTCATCCTGGCTGCAGCACTGTAACTATGTAGAATTATGTGACAATTTCTCCAGCCATGGAGAACTTGAAGATTCATAGCACTGAGTTGTGATAACTGGAGGTTTCTTGTTCGTTCTTGTTCATTCCCCATTTGCTGGAAACCTCCATAGGCAAATACCCATATTTTACATTTACAACTGATTTTTCCCTAAAAGTCTCAAAGAGACAACAGTGTCTTCAACCATATCCACACAAAAATTAAAGGGAGAGAAATGCTTTTGCATATTTTCGGTGAAGCCTTTCAGGGGAATATATGATTGTGCAGTTTTGATTAAAATGAAAAATTGCTTTGGCCAGGTGGGAGTTGTAGTGCAAATCAAATAAAGAAATAAGAAGCACAGAGAAACATATTTAACAGGAGAAAGTGGGTACGATTTGAACACCTGGACCTTTAAAACAAGGATTTTAAAGACAAAAACGCCACTGCAAAATTATAGTGTGGCAAGATCCCATTTTTAAACTTTAGTGCTCTCTGTTGAGCATGAGTGCAATTATTTCAGGTTTTACACAGGATGCCAAATCTGAACAGAAAATATCCTTTGTTACTTTTTCATTGTTCATTTATGTTTCTTCCGCTTTTTTATTTATTGTCCTTCTAATTTTCTCTCTTATATGCTTATATTATACTCAGTCCTATTCAGATATCAGCTCAACTGAGCATTTGGCATCTTGGACGCTGCTTAATGTCATCTCCATGTTTATTTCTATGAGTTCTATATATTGATCAATGCTAGATGCTTGTTTAAAACTAAAATGTTAGCTTATTTAGAAGGCTAAACATGTTTCAGATACTGAATTCTGCCCTAGAGTGTCAAATGGGTCTTCCCAGCACTGCAATGTTCCTTGAGCTAAGCCTTGTCTTTTATTCCCTTTTTGTATTTATAACATTTATCTGTGGCTCTGCAGGAGGAAATAATGAAAACTTAATGTGCATTCTATCTCTTCAAGGGTTTTGCTATAATGTGTCTTTGTCTGCCAATTTTCTCCCCCTTGCGAGGAGTAGAAAAAGTCACAAACTGTACTCCATAACCTTGACCATCACTTTTCTTCACTTCGAAGCAAGTACCTTTCAAAATAGCTTTTGCTGATGCAGACTGTTGAACTAATTACTATCCAGAGAGGATTGAACACACCAGTTTGCTCCAGATTGGGTCTTTTTGGGCTGTGCTTCAATGACTCTCCCACTTTCCAAAGCATTCGTTTAAAACAAAATAAAACAAAGAAATTATATACCTAAAGGAAACATAACCCAAATTCGATTCTCTGCTTGTGAATATTTCATGAAGGTAAGCACGCACAGCTTTCTTTATAAATAAGAAACGGGCGAAATGTCATATATTTGGAAATGAATAAACTTTTGTTGGTACCCAGTTTATAGAAGGAAAGTGAATGAGAAGGATGGCATGCGAGATTGATTGCCAAGTGCTGAAAGTGAGCAATCCTCAGATTCTTGGAAGTGGGGCATATGGAAGGACAAAGGCATTGTGACTCTTGCAAAAAAAATCAAAGCCAGGTCTGAATTAATATTTACATAGAGTTGAGCATGTTGCAGTTTGTTAAATTGTTGATTTAAAAAGCCAAGTTCTGAAAGACCATTTTTGTCGGTTGGTTCTCACTAACCATGCTTAAAACAGGCTCCAATTTCCAGAGTTCAGACACCTATATAAATTTGTGCATATCTTCGAAGGTTTTAATGAAGTATCTCTTTGAAGCCGTACTGTAAAGTGAAACAGTTCCCGCTTCTAAATCGAGGAGATGGATTACAAGTTTCTGCACATCTGCAGCAGATGCCCAAAGGTCCAGATGCTAAAGGGAAGTGCTTTCTTGAAGCAGATTGACACTGCCTTGACCTTTGTCTGCAAGGCACTTTGTGCTATGTTAAGGCCAATCCTTCCACCTCTGCACAGAGAAATCTATATATATAAAAGCGAAATACCACTCATGCATCATCACAAAATCTCCAGAACCGTAAAGCCTACAAACTTGAAATTTGGCACATATGTTCCTCTTGGCTTCAAGGTGCTCACTAAGAAAGGATTTTTTGAAATGACCATCAGAGCATTAGTATTTTGTATATTATTATTAACACGCTCTGATGCTAAGGAGTTCTACTCCCCCTTATCCACATGAAAAGAAATCGGTTTCAAATGCAAAACACAAGCAAAGGAAAGGAGTTTCAGTTTTAGTTTCACAGCAGCAACCAGCTTTAGTACAGAACAGTTGAGCTAAGCCACACCCAGGCTCCTTGCTGTCTCCTTCTTGCTCACACAACGAATACTGTTTCAATTTCCATGTTTCAGTTTCCAAAGAGCCCTCAATTCTCTCACAAACTGACAAAATGCTAGCCAGATGAATACTGATGGATGCTGCTAGGCAGAGGCACAATTCCCATCCCCCTTATTTTCCTCCCCCAAAACTAAGCCCAATCACCTAGTTTCATAGCGAAGCACGGGTATAGAGCTAGTGCTTTATAAAGGCCAATCCCAGTTGGTTGTCAGAAGAATAATTTGTGGTTCCAGCTCAAGCTGAGGTTGCACAAGAATAAATAAAATGAAATCCAGACCAGTGTGAGGAAAGGAAAAAAAAATATTTTTTCCCCAAAACAAAAAGGTTTGCCTTGGGGATAACTGCAGAGAAATGGAATATAGCGAGATTGTTTTATACGGGAGCTTGTCCCGGGTGTGGAAGTGCATATCTTGCACCATAAGTTTAATAGTTTGTATATCAGAATTACAATTGCAACAAGGGGAATCTTTCAATCCCCACTGATACAGGGTGGAGGTTTTTCTTCCAGTATTACACCTAATTCTTGTTCCATATCGAGAGACTTGAAACCCTGCATTCCTATTGGTTCAATTAACCGCTACCTGATTGGACAACCCGGGCGACTGTGATTGGCTCGCTAAGAGTCCGCCGCGATTGGTCAATACCAAGAGCGGGAGACTCGAAGCAAAGTCATTGGTCGCTAAAGCCCCGGCGAGCTCTATAAAAAGAGCTGCCGGGGCTGCTATACTCCAAGCTGAATTGACTGATAAATAAAGAGCTGTTGTTACTAAACCGGAGTCTCTCGTCTTTGTGAGCCCAGCCCTTCGAACTTAACAATTCTGTTCAATTTCGACCAGACAGAATGAGGCAGATCAAAGCCAAGTAGTTTGGTAGAGGCATCTCTAATGGTCAGACCACAAGAAGGTATCTTGGACTATTCAGAATTACTTCATTCCATTCCATTATGAAATGTTTAGTGAACATGGACCTATAAGCAATACAAACATCAGGTGACCACTAACTGCATTTATTTGGGTCTTTCCATTCCCACTGTACTTTCCAAACATAGAAGTTATATTTAATATAAGAAAGCCTTACAAGCAAGTGAAAATAGTATTAAAATCTGGATAAATAGGATTTCATTGTCATTCTGAAGTGATGTGAAGACTTCAAAGAGCTTTTAACATCGCAAAATAGATTCTGGGGGTTTATATCAAATGTATTTGTTTATTTAGTTATATCCCACTTTTTTATTTTTATAAATAACTCAAGGCAGCCAACGTATCTAACGCTCCTTCTTCCTCCTCTTTTCTCCACAACAATAAGCCTATGAGATGAGTCGGGCTGACAGGAAGTGGCTGGCTTAAAGGCACTCAGCTGGCTTTCATAATCAAATTGTTATGTCCCTGGAACTTGTGGAAGTTCCCACCCAGGTCCGTTCGCGCTGCGGGGGCGGTTGTCCCCTCTCATTGGTTGGTTCTCCCCAGCAGCCAGCTATAAAAGCAGGCTGCGGGGTCCAACCAGTTGCTGATCGCTGCGAGCCAGTTCCAGGCTTGGCAAGCACGTTCAGTCCTTTATTGTTTTAATAAAGTATTTGTTGCACCATGCCCTGGTTCAGCCTCTCATTACCCGAACTTAACACAAATCATATTTCCCACAATATACTGTAGGTCCCAGTGCAGATCAGTGGAACATTAACCGTTTATACTCCAGTTGTACTTCTAGCAATTTGAAGTCCACTTTTGCTCAGCAAATTGGACAATGTAATATTTAATATTTATAGCGATGACTCAGTTGTATTTGCATTGCAGTAGAATTTGATTCTTATGTTACACAGTCAACATGACGCTAAACATTCAAAACTGCATGTAATATCACAGACATACAAAAGTAAAATCCAGCAGTAAACCCAGATTAGGAAAACCTCTCGTCTTAAAATGTTGAGCTGTATCACCTAGCACTCAATTCATTTGTGAGATGTTGGGTGTTCTTAATTCAGCAATAACTGGCCCAGCAATTCTCACAATTCTCTGCTTTAAAGCACATCATCATGTATACATCAGGACTGTTATGGCTTATATTGAACGGTACATATTGCATAATGTAGTTTGTTGGTTTTAACATAATTGTTGTATATTCTCAATCAGTATGCTTAATGGCTTAACCCTAACTCTGAATCAGGTCAGTTGCCATTTGTTCAACAAGCTATTGGTAAATCATATTTAATGCAGTGCCCGAACCAAGACTTATTTGATCCATCTATAAACATTAGCATAGATTGGAGTATGGAAAAGCAATCCTTTTTCAGATTGACTTACCCCAAACATGCCATGTCCCTAACCCAGCTAAAATTGTTAGTAGCTAAAGCTACCAACTTATGCAGCATTTCTCATGAATAAGACTAACCACTATGGGATAAAGATAATTAAGAGTAGGCCAGATATCCTACTGAGACAATTATAGCAAGTAAGTTGCAGTAAATCCCTTTGGCTTTCAGTGGGACTTAGCATACCAACCTTGGCTTAGCTCAAAGCTGATAGACTTTGGGATATCTATAAAGAACTTTGTGATGGTTTAAAATTGTTTGGGGGATTATGTGGAAGCAACTGAAATTACTATAATGAAACCTTCACCCAAGCTCTGTTTTAGGCATATTCACATGAAACATCCTGCTATGAAGTTGGAAATCAGGGTGATGTAAAGAAATCTAAATATAGGTATAATGCATAGGTTCACCTTGATTATTTTTACATAAAAATACAGCTCATCTGCCCTAAAACTGAACATCCTTAATGCAGGAGCATTATCTTGAACTGAATGCATACGTCTTTTAGGAATAGGCACTTACAAGACTTTAATTACAGGAAGCTTTTTTCATTGCACCCCTACTTATCTAAGACAGATCCTATTGGAGCATAACAACCTTAACACCATGCATTATCCATTTTAATGCGCATAATACAAATGCTTCCTCTCTGCCCCACATTCAACTTACCTCACCGAATAAACGGGCAAACCTTTTGACACTGAAAATAAAAATGCCAGAATGTTCTGCAGATAGGCATATATCCAGCAAGACAAAAGAAATTGTTTTTAAGATTGTAAAATAAATCTGCCATGATTTTCTTTCAAGAAAAATTATGTGATCTGCCAGAACGTACTACATAAATGGGCATAATTCACAGAATCTGATGATGTTAGATATGTTTCTGTTTAAAAACTGAATAGTAATAAGAAGCCTATATTAGCGATAATGCTAATCAGACAAAGTCTGTACAAAGATGTATAAGTTAGGAAAAGATATATGCAGGATGAAAAATTATAACAACAAACGCAGGCCTTTTGCAATTAAAAAGAAGAAGACAAAGGTTCAACAAATAGTTGAACTGCATTTATTGTAGCCTGATTTACACAGTCATATTTAATGGATTTAAACACGAATGACTTTTCATAATTCTCCATCAAGTTTTGGGGGAAAGAAATTGGGTAGATGATTCCTTTGTGTTTCTCTGGAGGGAGAAATATTCTAACCATTTCTTAGAACCACAGAAGGTCTCTGTGACATCATCTCTTAAGTTTTAACTGAAACATGGGACACTAAGGAGACAACAGATTTTTGAAGTTATTATATTATAGACATATTACAAAGATGAGGAATTTATGTACACAGTCTTTTGCTATCTCCTAATTAAATAAATACAAGAAATTCATATTCTAGCCAACTTTATCCAAATAGTTTTATTCCTCTGAAAGAATTTCAGAAGCAATATTCTCTTTCATCAGATTGAATCATAAGATAGTTTCTTGCCTGTTGCTAATTAAAACTAATTTTTATTTGATCTATAGACTTGTACTGCTGATATTGAAGATAGCTTGCAAATAAGAAGGAGCCATAATATGACTCGGTTAAGATGTGATGGGAAGCTCTAGGTTTTTGGTACATTTGGACTGATTCACTCTGAATTTCAGGATGAAAGGAATCTGTTTCCCGAATTAAATACATCATCATAGGAAGCCATGTTTTCCTATTATATGTGAACTAAGCTGCTATGTACTTCAAGTCTAAAATACCCTGTTGCCAAAACTAAAGACATTATCCATGCATACTAAAATACTCATACTAAAGTTTTGACTGGGCTTTATTTAGTTATCCATTAAACACATAAGTTCATATTTTAGAAATATTCTAGAGTGATATAGTTGTTAAGAAGTTAGATCAAGATCTATATACTTAGTGGTGAATATTCATGGGTGACTTTGAACCAGTCACTAACTGAGCTCAACCTATTTCACAAGACTGCTCTACTGAAATCAAAATGAAGGGAGATTCCCATGTTGTCGTATCTACAAGGTTGACCAGATTAGGAAATCAACTCCACAACAAGGCTAGAATTTTTTTTTTTGGTTGATATTGCTTTAATAATAATATCTAGCAAGTCTGATTGTGTTGTATTTCCTCCTCCTTCTTATAGTTCAGTAAGTTAGGAAGGCATCTGCCTGAGCCTTTTCCAAGTGTTTTCTTGTTCTGCTTCAGCCCCTTTACCTACATAACAGTTTGTGCATATTTCCACCAAGATCGTCTTCTTTACTTTTAATATATGTAAACTGTCTTGAGCATCTAGAAAACAGATACATTCATAATAAAACCTACACTGTGTTGAAAAACAGTTGATATTGGAATTATGTTTAAAGTTAAGTAGGTTTTAAAATATTAAATGCTGATTTATTTAAATATTCATCCAGCAAAAAAGAAGATTTCTAACGAAATGTAATAATAATTCATCTAGCGGAATGGTTGCCTCTTTGGATGCCAGTAAAATTATAAACAGGTTTCCACATTTCCTGGGCTGTGGAATTCACCTGCCTTTTAATGGTGTATGGGATATTCTCCAAGAAGTGAGACGGTAGGAAAACAGAAGTGAACATGATCAAACAAAAAGAACCATATATAATATATCATTTGTGGGACATTAAACATAATTTGGTAGCAGTTTTGGGAAAAACTTGAGTGATACAAGAACCCCTGGGAGATAGATCATGCAAATTCCTTCCAAAATCTTAAATAAAGCATTATTGCTGTTTTCACTGGAGCCTTTAAATGGAAATGCTAAGGAGTAAATCTGGGGTGGGGAGGTTCTCTTATTTTTTTTCCCCTTTTCATGGTGCAGTGTTGCTCAACGGCATATTATGCAGCCAAACAAATGGTAAAATAGATTGTTCCACTCAATATAGAATTTTTTCCCATATAAATATATACAAGAAAGCTGTAAAGCAAACTAAGCCTGGCAGGTTAGAAGAAAACTAAGACTCGCAAGAAGCAAACTGACCTAGAATCTTCCCTCATATACACTTGAGTTTTGCTTTTAGGGAATTGTCGCTTTAAATGCATGAAACTAGTCAAAAGTAATAAGTGGAAATGGTTATATGAGTTGGCTTTGGTATGGGAATATGAAAGACTTTCACGGGATTTCATTTTCAATACAAAAATTCTCTACTGCAGATAAAGTTAGACCCTTCCAAGATGTGAGCATTTTTTGTTTTTGTTAGGTAGCTACCGTGTTTCTCACAAAATAAGGTCGGACCTTATTTTTTTTGAGCCCCGAGAAAACAGGTAGGCCGTCTTTTCGGGGATGACTTAATTCCCCCCCCTTGCATCCTCATCTAGAGCGCCCCGTGGGCAGCCTTGCCACCAGCTGTTCCTAATGGGTGATCATGGCGAAGCGCAGAGAGCTCCCTACTCCCACCAAACACCTTTGCTGCAGACCCAAGACCTTTGGCACCCGCCGCTGTTGCTTTCCCTTCTGTCCATTCCGCCGCCACGTTTGGAGCTGCCGCTTCCGTGTTTGGAGTGCCGCTACCATTTGGAGTGCCGCCGCCATTTGGAGCACCGCCGCCACGTTTGGAGCTGCCGCTTCCATGTTTGGAGTGCTGCTGCCATTTGGAGTGCCGCCACCATCTGGAGCACCGCCGCCACATTTGGAGCTGCCACTTCCGCGTTTCGAGCTGCTGCCGTGTTTGGAGTGGCAGCGGTGCTCCAAATGGCAGTGGTGCTCCAAACTGTGGCAGTGCTCCAAACGTGGAAGCGGCAGCTCCAAACAGCAGCAGTGCTCCAAATGTAGAAGTGGCAGCTCCAAACATGGCAGCAGTATGGGCAGAAGGGAAGCCAACAGCGGCAAGCACTGAAGGTCTTGGGTCTGCAGCAAACGTGCTTGGCAGGAGTAGGGAGCTCTCCGCGCTCTGCCATGATCGCCCATTAGGAGCAGCTGGTGGCAAGGAATTGCTGCCCGCAGGGTGCTCCTAATGGCAAGTCCCCCCGCCCTTCCCCCTTATTTTGCATGTTTTAAAATAGGCCTAAATTTGGGGGGAGGGGCTTAATTTGACTTTATGCCAATAAAACATGCTGGGCCTTCCTATTGGTGGAGGCCATATTGTTGGAGAAACACAGTATCTAGAATATTTTCAAGAATGACTGTCACTGCAATAGCAGTAAAACCCAGGTAACCTCACTGGGATTAGTTCAGAAATGTCTAGAAAGAAATGTAATGTTCTAGTTTAGATATTTGGAATGTCAGTTTTCACTGTCTTCTTAGTTCATACATGACAAACTCACTGCTGAAGCAAAAGCATTCTGCTTGGGACAAACTGAACACAGCTGACTTGATTCAGCCACCTCATGTTGGACCCCACCATGGCTGACCCACGACAGACATTCTTACTTGGCTTCACCCACCGCTGAAGTTTTTGGGGTATGAAGGCCTAAGCATCATCACATGTGCTTCTCTGTGTGTGTCTGAAAATCACCTGGAGGGCTGTTGAGAGAGCTGGTTGGGAGGGGATGTTAGGGTTAAGGCCAGAGGTCTTCAAACTTGGCAACTTTAAGACTTGTGGACTTCAACTCCCAGAATCCTGGGAGTTGAAGTTTACAAGTCTTAAAGTTGCCAAGTTTGGGGACCCCTGGCCTAACCCTTCATTCAAAACTAGCCAGTCCTCCCCCACCCCTTGACTCCCTGTAATTCTCCCGTTAAAGATCTGACATTTGAAGAAACTGGGAATCAGCATTAATTGTTTCAGCATTGCTGTTCTCATTAATATTTGGAAGTAAACATTGGCTTTGCAGTATTTTTCAGCCATATGGCGAAACCAGATTGGCTTGTTATTAAACATGTCATTATGCCAGCAGGAGGTGGGGGACAACTTCCTGAAAGACTGGGAAGGGAAAAGTCCTGCCCCTGACTTCCCTCTGGGCTGCTTTTTTCATCTCTCCTTGCACATGCACCAAAGCAACCATTGCGTCTCCCACCTACCCAAGGGCCCCCCACTTCTTGGCATGCAAATTGGCTGCTCCGATACACATTTAAGTATCCCAGGCAGCCAAATATCTGGGGAAAATTATCCCTCTGTGAAATGCCTGGGATGAAAGCGTGGGGGAAGAGCACTGGTGGACCAGTGGCAGGAGAGGAGCCAGCTGTAAGAATACCCATGTTGGCTCAGCTGTGATGGGGATTTGAGGTGAAGTGGTCATTGTTAAGGTAGCTGTGTTCAATTATCCTAGGCCATTCTAGGCCCTAGGCATGTATTCAGATGTAGTTTCCTTTCAGTCTTCTGAGGTAGTCCAAAGAAGAAGCACATTCAGAAGTACTATTTCTAACTTTATTGAAAGGTTATATTAACAGAATCTTGCAAGTCTAAAAATACTTTACTCACCTCTACAGGGGAATCTCTTCTGAGATCTTTGTCATGCCTCCATTCCTTTGTCTGCCTCTTGTCTGCCTGTTTATAATTCCTCCTCTTGTCTCCCATATACATTTCTGATGAAGGAAGATCTTTTTATCAATTTTCAAAACTATCACTGAAACTTCCTCACAACTTCTGACTTCCTAATTTTTTCTTCCCAAGAGTGGAAGAAGACAGAGACGATCAGCTACCCTTGACTTGGTATTAATCAGTAGGGAAAAGTTTGTTGAGAAAGTGGAAATATCATAAACAATGGGGCAAAGTGCAGAAATTCTAGATCTTAAGGAAAACTACACATGGATGTAGTTGAACCGCACATTTTGAGTATTATATAAAAAATATATAATTTAATGAAGTACGGTTTCATGGCAGGAGAAACTAATGGGACAAGAACCTCCTGATGGGTGGAAATTCTTTAGGAAAGGAAATACTGAAAGAGACAACTGAAAACAATTTTGATGAAGAAAATAAATGGAGGATTCCAGAAGCTCTCTATGATTCCTTTCTTGCAAAATAGAAAAAAATACTCCTCATGGAAGCCCAAAATACATAAAATAGAGACACACGTCAACAAGCTGAACTTTTCAAAGGTACATCCTTTAGTGAGCAAAGCAAATTGGTTGCCATTGGTACTGATGAAACTACTCAGGCGTAAGGATGCATAGTTGAGCACAGCATTGAAAGTATAATAAGATTCCACTTACATTTAAGTGCTCTCCTTCCAATTTTAGAAGATTGTAGGCAAAAACATAGAATTAAGGGCTCCATAGAGCCCTTTGAGTGAACAAGATGCATTTTTGTCAAACCTCTCATTTTTATTTTGTTGACCAAGTACATTTCATTACATTTTTGTCAACAGAATGTAATTTTGCACAGATCATTCTGTCAAGAAAAAGGTAGCAACATAAAAATCTTTTGGTCTGCAAAAAGAAATTGCAGATTCAGTTCATTTTTTGTATGTGAAAAGGACAAACTGCGAAAACTGGAAATATGATTATTCCCCCTCATATGGTGGAAAAGCCCAAATTATTGATAAAGTAAAAATTCTGTTGCAACACCTTCCTTGAGATGATTTCATTTTTTTTTAAGTATACAAGCCTTTCCTGAACATTTATGTTTGAATGAGTGTTGGAAATTGAATAACTATAGGAAGTTATTTTGTACTTACCAGAAGAGGATGACTATATTTCAACAGCTTTCTGTGGAGAGTGATATATCAATGAAAGATGGGCACAATTTAATAAAAGTTACCTTCAAATAACTGAGCTCCCTTGAAAAAAAAAACAGAACAACACATTAGTTTTTAGTTTACCTTTGCCTTTTCCAGAATAAATGCCGTTTTATGGTGTTACTCTGAGATCTTAGCTGTAAGTTTTCTTCTGAGAAACTTTACAAAGGTGAAACACTTTCTAGGTCTTAAGTCAACCATGTGATGCCTGAGCTTGAAATATTCATTTTTTAAAAAACATAACTTACCAGGAAGAACACCGATGATGATGATATAATTTAAAAGTACCTTGTACATCTGAATAGCAACAGAATCTTACCAACTTGCTGAGAGTATTCTTTTAGAAAGTAAAGGAACTGGGGGAAACAGCCCTTTCACTTTGGGAACATTTGTCTTTGCTTTTTACCAGAAAGAAAATTGGACATACAAGATGCAGGGAAGTTCAGTGCTGGGAGTAAGAAATGAAGGAACGATGAACTTTGGTAGCTGTGGTGGTGGTAGTGGGGAGGATGGCTTGAAAATTCAGCCTCAAAGAAAGAAAAAGAAGGGTAAATGTGAATACGGATTAAATGCTCAGATACAGGTGAGATGCGGTGTTTGTGAATTCACGGTAAGTGACTTTGAACGTTTGCAGATGCAGTAGAAAAAGAAGACAAATGGGTGGGTTTCTTAGAATAATCTAAAGAGAGATAAAAATACAGTTGGTGAAATTTATATGAAGGAATCTGTTCAGGCTGATTGGAGGAAATCTCTGGCCTTGCCTCGCCAGTTTGTCTTTTAAAGAAGTGGGCGTTTTGCTCAAGGAATATATTTTTTGAATTGCTCACTGCCCTGTAGAAGCTGTTTTGTGTCAGTAATCACCCCATTTTCTTAAAAAGTCAGGATGTGCTGATGACTTCAAAACTGTTGGAATCCCTTGATGAAGACTGCAATATTGAAATCAGTTCTGAATTTATCTGGATACTAGCATATCTTATTTGGTAAAAGTATTAATTATCTGAGGCAGAATGGCATCCATGAGGAGACTAGATCTATGGAGGAATGCAGCTTCCCACATGCAAAACATACCCAAACAGAATAGAGTGTGATTGTATAGCATACATATTTGTTATGTCCCCTCTTGAAAATTCAAACGAACAAACGGAAAGCAGCCATTTCACAATCAAATCAAACTGAAGGGAGAACGTCCTCATTCAAAATACTTATTATAACTGCTGACAGGAACTGTTAGGACTCCTCTTTGAAATTCAAACAGTCATTACACAAACAAAACAAACTGGAGGGGATAACCAGAGACTGCTAAGATTTTTTTTCAAACTCAAACAGACGGAAGGCTCTCAAACAGAAACGTCTTCATCCCAAGTAATCATTAATCATTTTGTTCCTGGCGAGAGGCGCAAGCTCAGCTGTGTCCTTTTATACTCATCAAGGCAACGTGCTAATTAGCTGGCTTGCCTATCAGATTACGTTTCCTGGTTCTGACGTCAATCCACGATCTAACAGTCATTAGATTCAAAGTTCCGAGCCAGACCGATCCTTCCAATCACAACACATATTTATATATATCCCCTTCAGAATATTATAGTAGTTGCTCAGGTATTTTTTGTTTAGTATTTGCACTGCCTACGGGAAAAATATACCTGACTATTTGAACAAAAATGTCTTGGGCTCCAAAACTTATTTTAAAAGGTCAGCATTTTCTCCTTCTTCCAAGAAATTCTTAGGTCTCTTTTGGGCTATGTTTCATTTAACTCTGCTCAAGTTCTCTAATCAACATCTTGCCCAACTGGCAGTGCTGATTTTTTTTTGAGGGCTCAAAAACAAATATAAATGGTAAAAATATGTGTTTATCACTCAGAATGCAATGGTGCCCGTCAATTCTTCAAAACCTGTGCCGCCGACAATTGTGTGTGCAACAGGCACCATAAGTCACCAGTTGACTGAAAACATTGACAATCTGTTTGGAAAGATGCTTGCTTCTGGCTGCAATGGGATTTGGCTGCAGTGAAATTAACTGTTTACTTCCTCCCATCTCATCCTGCTAATCTTCTCAAATTGAAAGTTACTTGCATTAGGGCATCTTCTCCAACCTAGTGCCACTGGGCCAGAACTGTTAGGGCTATAGTCACCAGCACTTTTAGCCTTTATAACTTTTGGTTGGAGATGTTTAACTTCAGGCAAGGCGTACCTTAATACAAATGCAAAACAACGATAGCCTAGTTCAGGGGTCTTTAAACTTGACAGCTTTAAGACTTGTGGACTTCAACTCCCAGAATTCCTCCTCCAGTCATGTTAGCTCAGGAATTCTGGGGGTCGGAAGTCCACAAGTCTTAAATTTGCCAAGTTTGAAGACCCTTGGCCTAGTGGGTGCACTCATATTAAAGCGATATCTATCTGGATCATTTTATAAAAGACAAATAAGCATGTTACCTTATCATTTCTTCGGAAGTTTTCATCAGGCAATCTGGGAGGAGGAGGAGGAGGAGATAGCTATTTCAATCACAATTCAGAATCATTCTCAAGAGAGAGATCAACACTGAAAACATTCATTATAAATAGATGCTATCAATTTGAAGTCACTCTTAGAATTTGGGGACAAAAATGTGGCTGCCATGCCTTCCCCATTTCCTTCCCTGTTTTTGGAAAAATTAAGCTTTTCTTTTGTTAGAATGAAGGCCACAGACTATTGGTCTAAAAAAGGAAATAAACAAAGAAATACAATACCTTATATTAAGCTTGTGACAAATGTGATTTTTTTCACTTCAAAGATATGGTAATGGTAAAGATTACCCCTGTCCAGTCATGTCCAATTTGAGGAAGCTCCATTTTTTTACTTGAGGGAGTCAGCATTGTCTGAATATGCTTCCATGGTCATGTGGCCAGCATGACTACATGCCAAGATGCATGGAACACTGTTATCTGCCAACCAAAGTGGTACCTATTTGTCTACTTGCATTTGCATACTTTCTGCTAGGTTGGCGGGAGCTAGCGCAAGTAACAGGAGCTCAACCCATTGTGCGGCACTCCAGTCTTGAATCCAGGCTGTCAAGCTCAGTGCCTTTAACCACTGAGCTATTGTGCCCCTGGAGGAGCACTTCATAGTTATTGTCTGTGAAGTGCTTTGCATTACTCTAAGCCTCTCATCCAGGGCTTCCAGTCACTCAATGAAAGACTTAGGAAATGATAATGTGTGGCACATTATTTGCATGTAACAAAACACTTGCAGTTTGACAATAAAAAATTTAAGCTGTGTTTGTGAGGATTAGTTGTCTTGTGACGATTGAACAAGAATCTTTGTAAAGATTGTGTACAAATCTTCGTCGAGATGAAGCACTCTTTCAAAGCTTTGCATGGCTATAGTTTAAATCAGCAAAGAGAATAATTTTAAGCAAAGCCTCCAGTTTACCTAATGGATAGAACGATCACACTGCAAAGAACCTGTTCAGGTTGCAGAAAAAAAAAAATCTTTGGAAAATTGTTAGAAAATTAGAAATTGCAAATATTTCATAAGGGATGGTCCCAGACAGACTTCTAAGAATATATATAAAAAGTAGTTATTCTGTCTTTTTAACTACAACAATTTTTGCTTTTGAAAGAAAGGATAGGGAAAAAGATGAAAGAAAGAATGTGCAAATATGAGGGGGAGGGTGGCTGCAGAGGGGAAACCGGTGTCACCAGAACCTTCTGCAAAATTTGGTGAGTGGGAAATGTTGAGCATCACCCAGCAATTTTCTTGGCACAATGACAGCAATTTTCTTGGCACATTAGTCATGAGAAAGTGAGACCTGCTTAGGCCTCACTTTTTCATGACTAATTAACTGAATCTTTTTTTTAAGTTTTATTGAATTTTTATTTTTAAATATACATCAGTATCAATACATGAATAGTGTGGCCTCTGGGTATAATTCATTTTGATACAAATAGCAATAATAATAATATTAATAATATTTGTTACATTAATCAAACTTATGTAATCCTAGTATTAATATACATATTTATTTTAAACTAATTATGCAATATTTCAATGTTCCATTTTAATGCCAATGATAATATAATTTAAGCATATATAGTAACACTATCTTTCAACATCTAATCTTTCCATCTAGTTATTGCTTATATTCTATAATATCGAATATGCTAATATTCCTCCTATTTCTTATTTCTACCTCTATTGTAGCTTCTAGTCAGGCCACCATTACTAATCCTAGTGTTAATACACCTGTTTATATTAAGACAAGGGTCTCCACACTTGGCAAGTTTGAGACTTGTGGACTTCCGACCCCCAGAATTCCTGAGCTAACATGACTGGAGGGGGGATTCTGGGAGTTGAAGTCCACAAGTCTTAAAGCTGTCAAGTTTGAAGACCCCTGTATGAAGACATCATTATTTGGTTATTCAATGTTTCAATACACCATTCTAGTGCCAATGGTCATATTATTTAAACATACATAATAATAACATCTTTCAACTAATTAACTGCATCTTTTGTAGAGCAAGCAGCATCTACTGTATCTTCTGTATCATAAAGCCTGAAAGTGAGTCAAGATACAAAGATCTGGTTTGCTGTTCTCTATTTCTACTTTCTTAGCTTGGATCAACATGGGCTTCATATAAAAATCACTGGGAATAAGACCACTATGGAAGATGCTGGCTTTGGAGTGTTTTAAAATTGGCTTGTTGCAGAAACCCGGGGGATTGGAGACAAGCATTTCTTCCAGTGAGATTCTAACATTTAATTTGTAAAATCAGAAGCACTGGGACTTCCTAACATTCTTAGAACTTTTATATTTTTCTTAGAAAGTCTATCTGTTATTCCATAATACTCAGGATTAGATGTAATGATTCAGAAGAGTCCTTTATACATTAATTCCTGAGCAAGCTATTCATCCCTGAGGGCATCATGTGTGGCAATTTAGTCAACTTTAATGTAAGATTGAATTAACAGAATCTTGCAAGTCTGAAAGTACATCTCTCATTCCTTGTCTTTACAGTCCAGGAAGCTAGAGAGGTTCGTTTTTGGGACATCTTCCATGCCTCGTTGCTTCTCTAGTCTAAGCCAGGGGTCTCCAACCTTGGCAACTTTAAGACTTGTGGACTTCAACTCCCAGAACAAGTCTTAAAGTTGCCAAGATTGGAGACCCCTGGTTTAAGCTGTCTCTTATTTGGTTGTTGTCTAATCTGCAGCTCTTCCTCTTATCTCCCAAGGTCATTCTCATAGTTCCATTATTGGGCTGTTTGGCGTGAGAAGGAAAGAGAATAGGAAGGCTATTAGACCCACTCCTTTTCTCAAAGCAGCTCCTAGCAGTTTGCCAAAGAGTCTGTAAAAGAGTGTTCCAAAGTGCTGAATCATTTATGACATTTTAAGATAAAATTTGGTTCTGATCACTGAACCTCTCCCAAGTGACTGAACTGAGGATCTCACCTAGACAAATGCATTTACTAAATCACTCTGTGACCTCTGGTAGGATCTATCCTTGGGGTATATATTTCGAACGTTTATGTGACCACCCATCTCAACCAGTGAGACTCTAGGCAGAAGGAAGGAAGGAAGGAAGGAAGGAAGGAAGGAAGGAAGGAAGGAAGGAAGGAAGGAA
>NW_020769419.1:1003223-1018554 GCF_900518735.1 Pseudonaja textilis | reverse complement strand
GAAGGAAGGAAGGAAGGAAGGAAGGAAGGAAGGAAGGAAGGAAGGAAATAAAACCCATCCAAAGGAATACAAAACTGCCATGCACACAATAAAACTGGTGATCAAACAGTAATGACACCATTATTCAAGTGAGACTGCAGCAGATCGCAACCCAAAGGCCTGGGGAAAGAGCCAAGTACTGCCTGTGTTTCTAAAGGCAAGCAGTATCACGGCCACACCATATGTTAGGTAGAAGATTGTTCTGTAAGAGAGAGGCAACCTGCTGAAAAGACACAACTGCTGGATAGAATGTGATGGCATTGTAAGCACAGGGTGGGGGAGTTTTTCAGAAAAATCCCTAAAAATAAAGAGAAGAAATACATCTATATAGAAAAGAAATATAAAGTTTCTGTCTTGACTCCTGTAATCAGAAAGTCTCCCTGACTACAGTAATCAGAAAATTCTATTATGTTTGCAAAGGAGATAATTTCCATTTGTGTTTCTCTTAGCAGTTGTGTCTGAGCCTATAATAAACTGCATCTGATAAAGCTGTTAACTGAATGGTAGCGATATAATTAAGCAGTGCTCAAAACTTCAGCATGCGGTGTTGGTGATCAAGTTAGCGTTCCCTCTGGTGCATTCATGTTCCAAAATAGCTCTGGTATTGTTCCTGACTTGACCTGCCTTCTCATTCTACTTCTGATCTTCCTCTAAGTTCAATTTCTTCCAGTGCAATTTACAATTGTCTTTGAGCTCAGCATGATATCATCCATCTTTTTGAGAGATCTGTCACAATAATTGTCTTCCTTCTATCACTCATAAGGTCTCCTACTTCAGTCCTCTCGGTTAGACATTCTTTCCTGTGGAATGTATGACTGAAATTCAAATGGTCAGAAATGGGAACCTATTGGGGATCTTTAATGTTTCTGAACCACAGTTGCACCAATTGTACAGTTGGAGGTGGTATTCAGCCAGTTCGGACTGGTTCTGGCGTACCGATAGCAAAAATTTGGACTGGTCCAGAAAACCGGCAAATACCACCTCTGGCTGGGCCTGCCCATCTGCCTCTGCTCTTACCTCTCCTATATTCTGTTGTTTATTAGCTCAGCTGATATGTGTGGAGAGCAGATTGCCGCCTCTCAGCTGAGCTAAAAACAGCACAGTTCACCAGCGTTGATGCAGAGGGTGGTCTCTGAGCCCTACACACGCACATTAGGCACACCTGCACAGTTCACCAGCATTGATACAGAGGGCAGTGTTTGAGCCCTGTGCATGCGCGTGCAAAGTGAGCACGAAGTGAGCTCTCTGAACCAGTAGAACATTTTTTTGAAACCCACCACTGCTTACAGTAGCAATGTGACCAATGGTGAGGGATGCTGAAGTATATTTATTTATCTTATTTATCAAATTTTTATCCCGCTACAATCTCACAAGTCACAAAATGAGGATATACAAAGCATTACAAAAGATAATAACAGAAGACAATTAAAAACTCAGTGTAACACAACGCCATGGTGCCAAACCCCCAAAGTCTTCCCTAAACACCCCACTCCCCCGAAAACAGTTAATGATGGAGCAAAAGGCTAGCGGGAAAGAACCTGTCCCATCACTGAAAAATAGTAATCCTTGGCATTGGCCCCCTTGACTTCTTGGAAAAGGGGGGGGGAGGGAAACAATCATTTCCCAACATGATCAAAATGGTTGGTCTAGTGGGGAAATACGGTTTTGCAGGCAACTTGGTTCCAAGCTATAAAGGGCTTTATAGGTTAAACTAACACGTTAAATGGCACCTGAAAATTACTAGGAAGCCAGTATAGGGCCAACATAACATGTGTAATATGTCCACACTAGGAAATATGTGTGAACATTTGTGTCCCTACATCTTGCACCAACCGAAACTCCCAGGTGGTTTTTAAAGGCAGTCCCGTTTGGAATGCTTGCAGTGTCTAAATCAGGAAGTGATGATGGTGTGAGTAACTGTGTGGTCAGGACGTCATATTTCCAGTAAAGCTGAAATTGGCATATCAGCTGAAACTGAGCAAATTTCCCCAGCCCTGGACTCAAGAGACAAGTCCAGGAGAACTTCTGAATCATATACCTGCCAGTTCAGGACAAGTGCAACACCAACAGGGGGTTTAGAGAAACCACAATGTATAAACAGGGTTTTAGTTTAAGCATTTCCAGCCTAGCCTGATGCTGTGATGTACAGTTAGGTATCATCTGCCTATTGATGACACCATAACCCTAAATAGCAATAGCACTTAGACTTATATACTGCTTTATATGTTTTACAGCTCTCACTAAGTGGGGGCATATTGCCCCCAACAATCTGGGTCTTCTTTTTACCTACCTCGGAACGATGGAAAGCTGACCCAACCTTGAGCCTGGTGAGATTTGAAATTGCCGAATTGCAGGCAGCCGGCAGTCAGCAGAAGTAGCCTGCAGTACTGCACTCTAAACACTGCGCCACCGTGGCTCAAATGCTGGATAACTCCCCTAAGAGCTTTATGTAGATGTTAAATAACAAAGGGTAGGGGGAGAGAACTAAACTCTTTGGCATCCTACAAGGGAGAAACCATGATGCTGATTTCTCCCCACCAATACCTCAAGGCCAACCTTCTCCATTTCTAAGCTATTTTGTATAGATTTTTAAATTTGGAATAAAGTCTGAGATAGTATAATCCATACATTGTACAAGACATATAAATATACACGAGGAAACTGTGTTGTTTCACATTTAAACTCATACGAATTAATCTTTTCATCAAATTTGAGGAGGACATCCAGTTATTTTAGTTGCTGTTAACCAGCTGGAGAAAATCAGCTAAATATTTTAATATTCCTTTTAAAATCTTTGCTCATGTTTACATTTTGTTTTATATACCAGGGACTGGCAACTTGAATCCTGATGTTCAAATAACATAGGAAGACGCTGACAGCCATTAATACCAAAGGCAACTTTGGGCTTATTTTCCTAGTTTTTGAGAGCTTTTTAAGCTTCACAAGCAAATCATTGGGAAACTGATCTATCGTTAGTCTGAGATATCCTATTGTGTTTTGGCAATCAAATATTATAGAGCAGTTTTGGGCTCCTGTGCCAAAAATTACGCATGCGCTTACGTGCCAGCACCCAGAAGTCAATGCGCATGGCCCCACCACGCCCCCAGCGTATGCACACACGATCCCCCCATCACCCCCTTACCTGCCCTGCACGCCTCTCAGATGATTTTTAGTCGCTTTGAGGCCTTTTTTGGCCTCCCAGAGGCTTGAGGGAAGCCTCTGCAGCCTTTGGAAGCCAAAAAATGGGCCCATTTCATCACTTCCAGTATTTCTGGAAATACAGGAAGTGATGCAATGGGCCTGTTTTTCAGTCTGCAAAGGCTGCAGAGGCTTCCCTCGAGCTTCTGGGAGGCCAAAAAAGGCCACAAATGGGCCGAAAATCAGTTGGGATGCGCGCGCATGCGCAGTGCAGGTAAGTTTGACTGGGCCTCGCATGCCTGCACAAATGGCTCTGCGTGCCACCTGTGGCACACGTGCCATAAGTTCACCATCACGGTTATACACAAAAAAAACCTGGGAGTCCATATGGACTAGAAGCTGCAAGTAATGCACTGCTGCTACAGCAGGATGTTTTAAATCAGCAGTCTCCAACCTTGGCAACTTTAAGACTTGTAGACTTCAACTCCCAGAGTTCCTCAGCCAGCAAAGTTCCTAATCCATATTTATATGTTGACATGAATTTACATCATTTCTTACCCTACGAGGCTTGCAGTATGGAGCACACCCCTTAAGATTTGGACCTCTGTAAAATGCAAACAGTCCCTTTCTGTTCATAAATCCTGCCTAGGCCCCTAAGGAATTATACTATAGATAGTCCTCGACTTACAAACATTCATTTAGCAACCGTTTGATGTTACTGTGGCATTGAACAACCACTTAACAACTCTGACCAAAAAGGGCCATAAAATCAGACATAACTCACTTAATGACCCCCTTGCTTACTGGTGGAAATTCTGCTCCCAATTCTGGTCATAAGTCAAGTCCTACTGCAGTTTCTCTTATTTCATCCTTGGAAAAAAAGAAAGGCTAGTAATTGGTGTGAGTTTTATCATCGAAAACCTCCCCCTCCCTCCCTCCAAAAAAAATCTTTGTTCTAGTTATAGCACAAACATAATTCAGGGTTTAATGTGCAACACCTTTTTTATGGCGATATCACAAGACTGTTTCTGGGTCACAATCTCTGCTCCCTGCTGTCACTTCTGTATGAGGGCTAGACTAAGGCAGCACGTGATAAAAGATGGATCATCCAGAATTGGAAAAGGCCATCAGGTCGCTCCGTTTCCTTCCTGATTGTGCTAATGATGTGCCTTTTTCAGTGTCTCTGCCCCTTTCTGCTAAGAGTCATTTTTCCTCTGAGGCCCCTAGTTACAAATGCTTGAGTTTTCATGTCAGTTCTAATTAGTAACTACATTAGGTATTTTCTTAAAAGATTTGGACCAAGATTTGGGTATCTGTTGTCTAGATGCACATTGCTTTTTTTTTTTTTTAACTTTCCCGCTTACTCGTTTTTAGACCTAGTTTTTAAAATTAACCATCAATGTTATCCATACTATACACTGCAAGAGTAACGTTCTGGTCTGTTTCATTCTCTTGGCTGCTGCTGATCGTTCTCGTTTTTGAATGTGGCACGGTGAAGCAACATATAATGATAAAGAGTCACATCGGTCCCAGAATGCACAAGTAAATGAAATGCAAAAACAGATGCTCCCGTATAGGTGGTAGTTTTTATTTCCAGTTTCTTCTATGAAATCGTAATGTATTTCAGCCATATATCTATATCTATATCTATATCTATATCTATATCTATATCTATCTATCTATCTATCTATCTATCTATCTATCTATCTATCTATCTATCTATCTATCTATCAGTGGTTTTACTTCAGTTTATTGCAACTATTCCACATCTGTCCTATATTTCTGTTGTTTGTTCAAGGCATAGTTTATCACAGTACATTTATTCCTATTTTTATTTGAAGTCTTCATCTGCTATTGACTTCGAAATTCTACAAAAGCTATTGCTTATGTATTAATAATGCAGCGGAAGGCCAACAAAGCAATATACCTGGCATGCATCTGCTTGGGCTGTTTATTTATGTATTGTCAAAATTATATACTCTTGACACAGCAGCTTGTGGTGCTTTGCAATAAAGGTATTAATAACTTCAGAATACAGTAAAGGTTCTATAAAACAATACAAATAATAAATAATACCAGTAAAGGAAAATACTGTGTAAAAATGCAGATGTAATTCAGACACCTAAAACACATTTTTTGATACGTATAGGAAGCCAGTACAATGTCCAACAAAAACCTTGCCATTGCATTTTGAACTCACTGCAACATCTCAATTTCCCTGCAAAGGCATCTCCATATAAATCACATTACCATAATTTGCTTGGGAAGTAACTAGTGTATATGTAATGGAATTTTCAGAAGCTGTGAGAGATTTGAATCCTGACCCCTCCCCCAGGACATATTCACTTATCAGTTAAGCAAGCAGCCTCCTTACCAATTCATACAGATGTCATGAGCAAAAGAGATCTATTAAATGCTGTCAGGAGGAAAAGGTGGTATTGGACCAATTGTGTAAATAAATATAAAAGGGCTTTTAAATAATCCCATTGATATGGGATTAAATCATTTCAAGAGAATAATTTAATAAATACAATACAATATAATATAACAAGCCAAATCCAGTCTGAACATTTGACTGACTGTGATGAACTATAATCATTTATAATTAGCTGCTCACCACTGTCCATATATACAGCCAAGATATTGCAATGGACTGCACAAATGTGCCCGTTCAGCATCAAATGGCGAAAAATGGTGAAAACCGAAGGAATCAAAATGCCTTAGCAAGAGTCTGGATAAAGATGAACTGGGTTTCCTTCAAGCTGATAATCTGAAGCTCACTAAAGTCAAGAAAAAGGGCGTTAGAAATGTGAATAACATCAAAAGATTGAAGAAGAATCTAAAGTCCAAATTCAGCTGAGGAAATGCCATCAATGCTATTAACAACCTCAGCAATTCCAGTCAATAGATACACAGCTGGAATAGTGGACTGGACTCAAGCAGAACCAAAATCCCTGGATAGGAAGACCAGAAGAATAATGACAATGAATCATGCTCTTCATCCATGCAGTAAGGTTGACAGATTCTACTTACCAAGGAAAATAGGTGAGCGTGGAATGTTGCAAGTACATCACACAGTTGAAGGGGGAAAAAGGGGACTGAAAGAATATCTGAAAAGTGGTGATGAAGATATACTAAAGCTACTATACCAGGAAGGCCTATTGAATAGTGGAAAGACCAAACTGGTTTACAAGAAAGATCAAATGAGGAACAGAAAAGAGACATGGGACATTATATGGCCAGTACATTAAAAAAAAAAAAAGAACAGGAGGAAAATAGATAATAACAAGAGCTAGTAATAATAAGAGCAGGAAAGTTGAAGAACAAAATAGAAGGGCGGTTTCTGGCTGCACAAGACCAAGCCTTAAGAATGAATGCATACAAAACCGGAATAGAGAAGACATAATCAGACACCAAGTGTCACATTTGCAAAGAAGCTGAAGAAGAGTGGATCATCTAATTAGCTGCTGCAAGAACACACACACACACACACACACACACACACACATGGACAGGCTGGAAACAATGGCATGACAAAGGAGCATTGGCAGATCTGCAGGAAATATCATTGGCCTGCAAGCAAGGATTGGGGGGACCATAATATAGAGAAAGTAATAGAAAATAAAGCAGCTAAAATCTCTTGGACTTTCAAATTCAAACTAATAGGCACATGTCAATCACATGCTGGACTTAACGATTATCAATAGGAAAGAAAAAAATGTCTGGATAGAGGATGTGGCAGTACTGGAGACAGCAAAACAGAAAAGAAAGGATTGGAGAAGATAACAAAATCCTGAACATATAAATAGAACAGCTGTAGAAAAAGAAAGCAAAGTAGGACCAATAGTAACAGACATCTTGGGGTCAATCCCAAAACTGGAGCACCACCCTTTGTGAATTGACAGATTAACCATCAGTCAATTGCAAAAGTCAGCTTTTCACATCCTACAACATTACCTTCTAACTTCATTAAACTTCAACACCTACCTATTCCAGGTCCTTGGGCAGAATTCGATAGGTGGATAAAAATGCCAACTCCAGTCTGAGCATCTGGCTGAGTGTGTGACAAACCATAATATTAAATGTTAATAATACAGGTATGCCCCAGCAATGTGGAAATTGCTAAAATTCTCTATTCTTCCCATACTAATAGAACAGTGTGTGCCAATAAATATTTTTCTCACAGCTCTTTAAAAATAATTCTGTAGCCATTTCTGTCTACAGCATATTTTAAGAAATCAAGCTTCTAAAATGTGTCTTCCCCAATTTGTATTATTGTTGAAGTAGATTGCTCAAGATTTTTTTTTTTTTAAATATAAGAATTCCTTCTGCTTTCATTTCTCAACATATCCATTTCTCTGGTGCAGACCTTTAAAATGTAAATTCCTTTTTTAGATGTAAGCACTGCTATTTGCATGCCGCTTTCATTATCATGACAGTATTTCATGAGATTTTGCTCATAGAAAGACAAATACTAGTAGACTGTGTTTGATGCAAGCATTTGGTTCAACGTGATGTGGGAACTCATATTCACTTCCAGGGGAATTCATGGTCAAATTTGTTTACATCTCTCATAGAATTTGACTTGGGAGAATTGAAGTACTACAAAGAGAATAGAAAAACTATACAGAAAATCAACTCCTCCATTTCTCCAGGAGCTGCTATAGAATATAATCCCCCAATGGAAGAACATCACAATATTTCTAGATGTCTTTGGTAAAGTAGGTATTGGCCTACAAGAAAAGTAGAACTAAGACAGGGAGGAAACTGAGCATGGAAAAACAAAAACCCTACTTTAAACATCTTTGTCTATCTGGCAATTTTGGAGATCTTCAAACATTTAGAATGAAAATCTGTGAAAAGTTCTGTAAGGTAAAGAATCTATAAAGTTCTGGTTCAGGAATCCTGATAACGGGGAGATTTCAGTTGTAAGGAGAACGACAAGAAAGTTTAACCAAACACACTTGCAACCTTTTACAATGCAATGATTGCTAAAGCGATTGGGAACTGAGGGGCATTAGAGAAAAGATTTGTTTGTGTTCTTCTGTATATTCCTCAGTTTAAGTTTACTGATGTCCTTGGAAATTATTCCTATGAATCTAAAGCAGTCTATCCAAATATACCCAGATGTAATGGTACTGTATTGTCTAAGATTCCGTCCACAGACAGCATAAAGCATAGCTGGAATTTGTACTCTCCCTGCATAGGGGACTAGGTGGAGAAGACCTATGTTCTGAACTCTTCATAATTGAATCAGGATGATCTAAAGTCCTAACTGAAGTTCTACAGGCTGGAGGCTTCTGGAGGCTTCCTCAGTCATCTGTTTCAGTTCTGTCCTTGGATGTTCTCTAAAACATGGCATTCCCTTGTCTTTTACAGTACCAGCCTGCTGAATGGCAGCAAGAGGGAAAGAGCAAACAAGGTTTGCTAGCGTGCACAATCTATATGTGCTACTATTGCCACTTCACACTCCGTGACTAAAAGGTTTGCCTGGCCTAAAAATAGACCAAGAGGCTTTTAAAAATCCATTTAGTTTGCATGATTCTGTATGCTCTTTAGTGCTTCCAGCAGGCACAGTTTATCACATTTGCAGTCATGTTAGTGGAGTTCTGTAGTAGCCTGTTTACAACAAAGGCAGTTGGCATGGCTGCTGAAGGTGCTGAGCTACATTCTCAGCACTAAGCAATGAAGGTCTTATCAGCTGATGCCCATTCAAAATAGTCTCTCTTGAAATTATCAGATAGATTCAGACAAATAGAATATATCTGAAAAAGCTACAAGAAGGGGCATATTGGTTCTGATCCAAGTCATCTCTAGTTTATCATTCTGATGTGTAATGTGGTAGACCCAATGCTCAGCCAAGGACCCAGGTGTAATACCACAGAATACACCTGTCATTGCTCCTCAATAATCAATATCGTGAAGTTATTGTTATCAGTATCGTATGATGTTATTGTAATGACTAACTGACTTACAGAAAGATTACAACAAGATTGGCTTATGAGTATATTTTGAGAAGACCAAGTTTATGCCAGTAGGAAGTGCCCAGGGTAATATGCTTATAATAGTTCCTGGCCAGGCTATAGAACAAGTCTAACAATTTACTTATCTTGGTAGCATTCTGTCTATCGATAGAAGTACAGATAAAGGACATTCACCATCCAACTGGAATGACAGTGGTTACGTTTCAGTGCTTCTACCCAATTTGGTCTACGGCAGCCATAAGTATTATCACAGAGATAAAACTCTTAAGTGTTATACCAACTGCGATATATTCTTGTCAAACATGGAAGTGTACAACCAAGATAATTAAACGGTTAAATGTTTTCCAACAGCGCTACTTGAGAAGAATACTCCATATCTCATATCATGACCACATCACTAATGAAGAGGTACTGCAAAAAATCAGGCTTAGATCACCTGTCGAAAACTGTGGATGAATATCTTGTTGGCCATATCTTGCATATTTTTGGACCGACATCCAAAAATTGCACTATGTTGGATACCACCATGGAGGAAAAAAAGAAAACAAGGCCAGCCTTGGAAAACTTGGCACCAAGCATTTAAGGAAAATCTTAAGATTATTAATATTCCTTGAGAAAATGCTGAAGGTGCTACAAATGATCAAAACCATTGGAAAACACTTACTGCCCAGTCTGCTCTGCAGAGGACCAAAGGGTGGTGGTGATGATGATGAATGATTAATTGCAATATAATAAAATAGAATTCTTTATTGGCCAAGTGTGATTAGACACACAAGGAATTTGTCTTGGTGCAAATGCTCTCAGTGTACATAAAAGAAAAGATAAATTCGTCAAGAGTCAAGAGTCAAGAATCATAAGGTACGACACTTAATGATAGTCATAGAGTACAATAAGCAATCAAATCATCCTAGGAAACAGTCAATATAAATTATAAGGATACAAGTGACAAAGTTACAGTCATACAGTCATAAGTGTGAGTAGATGGGTGATAAGGAGTGATGAGAAGATTAATAGTAATAGTGCACACTTAGTAAATAGTTGAACAGTGTTGAGGGAATTATTTGTTTAGCAGAGTGATGGCTTTTGGGGAAAAACTGTCCTTGTGTCTAGTTGTTCTGGTGTGCAGTGTTCTATAGCGTCGTTTTGAAGGAAGGAGTTGAAACAGTTTATGTCCGGGATGTGAGGGGTCTGTAAATATTTTCACAGCCCTCTTTTTGACTTGTGCAGTATACAGGTCCTCGATGGAAGGCAGGTTGGTAGTAATTGTTTTTTCTAATAGTGGAAAATATGTAGTATGTAGCTTAGGGTTCAATTCTTGGATACTTGTCACGCCTTGATCTTGGTGGGTTTTGTTTAAATAAGACATTTCATTACAGGTAGTCTTTGACTTACAACAGTTTGTTGAATGACTGTTTGAAGTTACAACAGCATTGAAAAACGTGACTTATGACCATTTCCCTACACTTATGATCATTGTAGCATCCCCATGGTCACGTGATTTACATTCGAATGCTTGACAACTGATTCATATTTATGATGGTCAGATTATCCCAGGGTCATTTGATCACCTTTTGCAGCCTTCTGACAAGCCAAGTCAATGGGGAAGCCAGATTCACTTAACAACCGTGTTACTAATTTAAGAACTGCAGTGATTCACTTAACAAATGTAGCAAGAAAAGTCATAAAATGGGATAAAACTCACTTAAAATATTTCTGATTTAGCAACATAAATTCTGGGTTCAATTGTGGTCATAAATCAGGAACTACCAAGTTAGCTAAACAACGTTAATGCTGTGAGGTTTGTTGAAATGGACTTGAGGGTACTTGCTTCTTCTTCATTGTCTCTGTTCATTTGATGCCAATTTCCCAGCTAATGACTAATAGCAATTCAGTAGTATTTTCTGTATGAAATTCATCAGGTTACTTTGCAAAACCACACAATGTATTGGTGTGTCATCATTTTATTTCTTTATGAATATTAATTGTATTCAGGCCAATAAGTAGTTGAAAAAAATTTAAACCATATTAGAACCCTATATGACCCCTTCAAGCCTTTGGGATGTCTCCCATCTCTATTTATTGAGTTATTTCCATTAAGCATTTCTTAATCAAACATCACGAAAGGATCATGCATGCTCATTTGGGATTTGACAAGGATTGACAATGGAAAAGGTTGAGACTTCAGGGCACCAGGTTGGGTTTTCTGGAGACATTTTGCACCCCAAATTAAAAATAATCACAGAAATGCGGTATGAATCCTTAAGATCTTAGGTGAGGATGTCAAAAATGATACAGGCAGTTTTGCCAGTTTTTAGCAATTTTGCATAGGAACTCATTAGATGTTTGCAACTTTTTGATGCATAAATCACTGGGCGAAATTGGGCAACATTTCACAGCCTGTGTGCTGTATCCATTGCATATAACCACTTCACTTCAGACAAAGCATTGAGTTGCGCAAATATTTAAGTATGTGTTCACTTACCTTCCTTTACTGGGGGGGGGGGGTTGCAATTATGAAGTGCTTTGTATTCACAGCTCTCATTAGATATAATGCAAACAGGTCCATGGTTAGCTAAAGCAGATGAAAGACACCCCCCCCCCATCCTGAATTGTAATGTATTGGATTATGGTTGTTATTGGTTGATTAAACATGTTTGTGATATTGTATTGTACTCCTATTGTATTGTTACTACTAATCTGTGTAAAGCCTGCAGCAGAAAGCCTTCTCTTGACTCTAGTGCCTCTTGCTTGAATATTAGCAAGACACTGAGTATATGTACTATAGGGGAATGAAAAACGCATACAATAAAAATTCATAAACATGAAACAATCTGTGTGCAAAATAACAATGTAAGTTTGTCTTGTTGAAACGAGAGAAACGTGAGCTTCACTTTGATCTCAGATCCATGGTTTAGAGTTGAACATATCCAAACTTTGGAAGGAAGTCCATGCTCGATCCTCCCTTTCATAGTTACAATCAAAGGTTATGTTTTGCAACCACTCTGAGGTTTTTTGGTTGATCTGAATAATGCAAAAAAAAAAAAAAAAGATGGATGTAGAAATTTGACAGATCTCCTGTGGCCGGTCATTATCCTCATGTCAGTAGAAATAGTGAAGATTAAATACATTGTCACAATATCAGCAGAAGTCTTTTTTTTTTTTGCTTTGTTTTGTTTTGAACACAGGGGCTACCTACAGATTTCCTGCTGGCTGCTCAAATATATCAATAACTGGCTCCTAAGTATAATCCGTCACTTGCCGTAGTGTACAGCAGGGGTGGCAAACTCAATTTCATTGAGGGCTGCATCAGGGCTGTGGTTGACGTCAAGGGGCCGGCGGGGCGTGGCTGGCTGGGTGGGCGTGGCCAGCTTGATGCCACTCACAGGGCATGGCTAACTGAGTGGACGTGTCAACTCGTAAAACATTCCTATGCCTGTTCCTATGCGTGAATCATAATTAGGGCAATTGCTGGAATCCTGACAGGGTGTGACCAACTGGGTGGGTGTGGCCAGCTTGGTGCCACTCACTGGGCATGGCTGACTGAGTGGGGGTGGCAGACTGAGAGGGCGTGGCCATCTTGGCACCATTCCCCAAACAGCGGGAATGTTTCCTCTTTGCACAGGGTAGACCGGGCCGAAGCCACAGTGGCCCAATGTTTCCTCTTCACACTGGGTAGACTGGGCCAAAGCGATTTTCCAGGATGGCTCCATGGGCTGGATCCAGCCCATGAACCTTGTATTTATTTGATACCCCTGGTGTACAGACTTGCCGTGTAAGCTCCAGGACCCCGGAGCAGAAGAAACGGAGCAGAAGAAACCTTGGATAGGAATTCTTTAAGGCAAAAACATGGCAAGTGGCGACTAACCAGCCAAGAGACTATCCCATGATTGATGAATATCAAGCATGGACAAGGAACTTAGCAGGAGAGCCCATACTCCAGTCAAAAACGATACCGTCATACTCTGATAAAATGTAACATCAACATGGACTCCACCACTTTTTGCTATCATCCGACACTTGTAACTGAGAAGAATAGCAGGCCGACATAGGATTGCAGCCTTAGAATATCAGTGCACCTGGCACTGCATATTTTAGTGGGTTTTTTTTTCCTTCCGAAGATAAAATGGAATTTAAAACAATAAATGAAAAGCAATAAATGCTTTTGAAAAAGTGAGGAATGTAGGAAACGTAGGAAGTATGGAGATTTTGATTCAGTGTTTGCTTTTCCACACAGGAGCATTCTGAATTCTACTCAGAAATGTTCATAGTAGCAGAAAGGGGCAAGGTAATGTTTGTTGTTGTGTGAGGGCAGGTTTCAAGAAGCAAAGAGAAAAGGGGAATTGATTACATACCTCCATTACATCAAAAGCCCTTTGATGAAGAATGGAGACCATCCATTCACAGTAGGCAAAGTATGGATCCAACTTTCTCATTTTAACTCAGATTTTTATTTTTATTTTAAAAATAAGCTCCTTTTGGTGTTGTTTTGCTTGAGCTAATTGTTATGGACGATTCTCTCTGCAGACATATATCAGCTGGGTAGACCACTAACAACCAAAGCCAGATCCACTCTGCAAAACAGTGTTAATAATTCAAGGCTTACCTCTTCGTGGCTCACATCTGAAAACATAATCTGATCGCACTGCAAAGTTTTGGTTTATAACAATGGCAAATCCTTTCTGTGTTGTAGGCTTGATCAACGCCTCCTAAATTTAACGCATGTCTTGATGTTGTAGGAATGAAGTCATGGAAATGAACTATTCACCAATCAGGATAGGACTTTCAAAATATAAAACTAAATAGAGAAATCACCAATTAATACATTTCTGAGATCATGCTTTGTCACTTAGGCTGTAGTCAAAACTAGGGGATGACATCAGGGCCATAGCATTTTTATATTTCTGCCTCTAAGAGCTCCAGATTTTGATATCAGGGTTCCCCATTGCAGTCTTTATAGATATCTAGACTACAGTTAGTCCTCGACTTACAAGTTTGCTTAGTGACCGTTCAAAGTTATGTCATTAAAAATAAGTAAATTGTGACCATTTTTCCCACTTGTGACCGTTGCAGCATCCTCATGGTCACGTGACTTACATTCAGGTGCTTGACAACTGACTGACAATTATGACCATTGCAATCCCAGGGTCGTGTGATCACTTTTTGCGACCTTCTGACAAGCCACTTCCCCAATGGGGAAGTCAGACTCACTTAACAACCATGTTTTTTCATTTAACAATGGCAGTGATTCACTTAACAAATGTGGCAAGAAAAGTCCTAAAATGGGGCAAAACTCATTTAACAAATTTCTCACCTAGCAACATACCTGTTGGATTCAATTGTGGTCGTAAGTTTAGGGCTACTTGTAGTTCTTTCTGGCTGCAGGAGGAGGCAAACTAAGAGTAACTCTGAGCCCAGGTGAACAGCTGGCATGAATCTGCTGGATCCAGTGCTTTTTTGACCCCTTGATATGTTTCCAAGCCAGGCTGTTAATGTAAACTTCAGCTGGTGTGAATTTATTCTGTCCCATTGATTTCAATGAGAAAATGTAGCAAATTGTAGAGAAATTGAAGAGAACAGGTCAGGGACACTCTTATTCAGGGGTGTCATACTTGCGGCCCATGGGCCAGATGCATCATGTGCTGGCTGTGCCCACCCCCATTTTAGCGGATGGTCAGGAAAGTCACGATATGTCACATGACGACAATGGAATGCCGTGAGTTTAGACACCTGCCCTTATTGTTCCTCCTTTATTTATATCACAGCATCCAAAGGTTTACAAAGCACTGGAAGCTCTTCAGGATGGCAGAGAGGATGGCCATGCAAGAAAGAAAAAAACCCTCCCATGTCAAGTTAAGGGGTGGTGAAAACAATGGACAAAGCTGAGTTGAGAAGCTTTTCCTACTTTTTATTACTGTCCATGTCCATGTCCAGTTCTTGCTGTAGGTATAAATATTTTCCCACGTCATTGTAGTTGTGCTTTTAAAGTTGTAGCAACGTTTCGGCAGAATCTCATCTGCCATCATCAGGCTTCTGTATTGTGTTCGTCTGATGGCAGATGAGATTCTGCCGAAACGTTGCTACAACTTTAAAAGTACAACTACAATGACGTGGGAAAATACCCGAACAAAGCTGAATACCATACATGTAAGTACCCACGAAAACTTAAGAAA
>NW_020769419.1:985033-1002823 GCF_900518735.1 Pseudonaja textilis | reverse complement strand
GTATCTAGGCGACGTTTCGATGAACTCTCATTCATCATCTTCAGGCTTGTGTCTTCGGCTCTGTGCTTCTCAGAGTGATGTGAGCTTGCAGCTGCTTCTTCCTTAAAATATGGCATGCTTGATGGCTCCCAGTAGAAAATCCTCCACGCATGGAGGCAGTTAACCTGTTAGATGGGAAAGCATAACCTATTGTGAGTATTTGGGAGGAATTCTGGAAACCATGACTAAAACCCTATAGATACCAGCTGCCTTCCCTCTTCATCCTTCACTGGTAAAATCCAAGACTTGCTTGGTGTTTGGTACTGATTATTGTCTCTACGACCAACAGGGTAGGCCTGCCACTTGCATTCACTGTTAAACTTTTGTTTTAGGGAAAAAAGGCGGGTGGAAATCATTGAGAATGTATAATCTATAGCTCTCTTGTTTTTTTATTTTTTGCTTTACTGCATTTATCATTTCTTCAAAGATTAATAGATATCAAGGGGAGTAGTAGCTTCTTTCCTTTATTATGACCCTAACATTAATCCTCCTGCAATCATCAGTCAGCCCTTGCAATACCAGGCTGACGGATCACACAGCAACAGTAAAGGGGCTCAGTGAAATTGATGGAAGAAATGGGTAACTTTGATAAAATACAGTCTGGTTTTATTCATCTTTCCCCTTAATTATGAGCTGTCTATTGTCTACCAGCCACCCCTTTTTCTCATATATTTGCCCTTTCATTGACTACTTTTATGGCCTTATTTTCTTCCCTGAGTCAGGAAGGAAGTAATTGAACTGGTTTTTTTTTTTTACTGTACTTTGCAGAAAATAACAAAGTGAATCTACAGGATGTTGGAACAATATTTTTTAGAGCTTACATGGGAATTTCTCATCATTTCCACCCCATAATGCCAACCTTGTCAGGTATGCCAATCCTGTCGGAGAGTGTGCCCAACCCAAAGTCACCCAGTGTGTTTTCACAGCCTAGGAGTGGCTTGACTTCAACCCCATTTCAATACCTTAATCGTGATCCTAGAATCACCATTTAAAGCAGGACTGTCAAACACTCAGCCCATTTGCCAGATGCGTCACACGCTGGCCACACCCATGCCCGGTTTAGAGAAGGGGGAAAAAGGTCCCAATACATCATGTGATGCCGCTATGACGATGTGAATTTGACACCCCTGATTTAAAGTGATTGTCCTGAGACGTCAATATACCCATGCTGATTAGTAATCTGGGTTACACTGAAGCCCTTAGACCTAGCCTTACAATGATCATCAGATTACTGCTATATTCCCATTTTAGAGAGTTCTGAATTTGCAGCTATTCCCTGTCATTACTATATTTTCTCCAACCACTAAGTAACTCATTATTTAGGTGATTAGAAAGCCAATAGTGAAGAATCAAAGCTAAGGCTCCATAGCTTGAGTGTCTTCCATGAATTTCAACTCCCAGAATTCCTCAGTTGACATTTGGGAACTCAGAATTCTGAAAGTTGTAGTTCACATATCTGGAGGATGTCCAGTTTGGGGAAGACTGTGCCAGATAAATTTGGGGAGATTAGGGAATAAATTGGACATACCCCGTATTCCCCTTTTGGAACAGGTGCATCCAGAAAGAAATGCCCAATGAAGATAATAACAGTTCAGAAGATTCACGATTATTAGAGGATGGTAAATATAAAGTTTACTGGTGCATACCTAGATTTGCATTTTTCCTTCCAGTTAGACCACAGGACCAACAGAACAGAAATCTTTTGAGTTCAGTGAAAACCATTATGTGTCTGCACTCAGTGATAGATAGTGTCACCTGACAGCTTTGCAGATTAAAAGGGTTTTTAGCAAATTGGAACATTTGTGTAATCTTTTATTTTGCAGAAAATGTTATTTTTCAGATTCAACCTACGCTTTATTGATTTTGACGTATTGTAGCACTTCATCTTGATTCAGTCAGTTTTAGATTTTAAAAAATAAATAACCCAAGAGCCAAATAAATGTCTTTTGCTTTTAGACTTTTGATGTCAGGAATCGGATAATTTGCTGCCAACAAAGAAGGTAAAAGCAATAGATAATGAACAGTGAAGAAAATGTATACATTTGTTTCTCTGAGACTATTTTATTTTTAAAAATTATCTTGTGGAGGCATTTTTTCCTCTGCATTTGCTTAATCTCATTCCTCACAGTTTACACATAGGTATGGCTTCTTTCAGATCTCCTTTTATCATCACATTTTTCATTTAGAGATGTTACATAAATAGTGACATATCCAGGAATGCAAATGTTGTTAAAATGCCACCAGCTAATCTAGTATTTGCCAGAGGTGCATAACGCTTAGACACATATATTAAGCTCTTCCATTAGTGTTTCATAATTGAATGCTTATTTGAAGTAGCAATTTTATTACAAGTGCAAGTATAGGGGCTTGTTGTGGTTGTTGTTGTTATTGATGCTATTTTTTTTTTTAGATTTACAGTCTATTTTTCATCCAGAAGCTTATTCATTCTCCTTTGATAATTCCCTCCCTACCCCCAGCTCAAAAAGTTTACGAAGTATGCCAAACTGAAAATCAGAAACTCAAGGTCACACAATGAATTTCCAATGGTGGATGTGCAGCTGAAGCTGGATCTCCCTGGCCTTGTCTCTCCTAAACTGCTACACCATGCTAGTTGCTTTCTTACGTCCCTTCCAAGTATATTTCCTATAGAAATATAATTATCGCTACATGCTCAATTTACGGGAAATTAAGTGGCATTAATATGTGTGGCATCCAGTGGATTTGAATTAGATGTATCGTACTCCTAGTGATATCATTTGGAAACTTGTGACATCTAAAGCTTCAGTGAAGTGAAGAGGGACATTGTTAATAACAGCGGAGAAGCTTTTAAATGTTGATTGAAGTATGTTCTATACCCTCTAAAGTTGTTGAATAGTGTGATGTCAGCCTTAAGAGAAAATCCAGGCAAGAAGCAGGTGTCAACTCATAAAATATTTCTATGGTCTTTTTAGAGTTGCCAACAGAAAGGGAGCGGGGAGCAGTGTGGCAGCTTGCAAACCGAAAGTGCATTCCGTAAATGTTTTCAAAGATAATAACTAGGTGACTGAAGTTTCTGCCGTGCAAAATTCTAACTGGAGAGCATGATTGATGACTCTTGGCTTTGGATGTGTCTCATTGGAGAATATGAATTATGATACACCCAGGGGGTGGGGGAAAACTAGGGTCAATGGTGACAATGAATTATGTGTCTCAGAGTCGGCTACACCCAGCGCTGGACATTTTAACTCCCAATAAATCCTTTTGAAGTTCGAGACTTATGATTTAAATGGGGGTAACTGCCGGAATCCTGACAGTAGGCCCAGATGAAATAATTTCATTTTATTGTAAAGTTATGTTAATTGAATCTTGAAGTTTGAAAGTACATTTCTCCTCCATCACCTTTACAACCAAAGAAACTAGGGATCCCTTTGAGCTCTTTGCCATACCCACATTCCGGCTGCGGACTAAGCTGCCTCTTATCCAACCGTTCCCCGAGTGTAGTTCTTCCTCTAGTATGTGGCTGTCCCTCAAGGTCTGTTGGAGATGACCAGGCTGAGCCCAAGGGAGGAGTCTGCCATTGGACATGCCTCCCACCTCCTCTCTGGACACGAGTTTGGGGGAGGAGGAGAAGGGAGATGAGCCGAGTCCTGGCACCTCTGGGGAAGGGAGCATGTGGGGAGCATGGAGACACGGACCAGGGAATGGAGGGCTCCCGCTCAACGAAGAGGCCACAGTTGGAACAATCTGTCGGGCAGCAGGCTGAGCCCAAGTAGAGGGAGCCACAGCTGCAGCAGGTTGACCTGGAGACTTCAGGCAAAGATCAGAAGCAGCTGCCTGCAGTAGGTGAGAATACTGTCCCTCTCTTTCTCCCTCCCTCCCTCCCTCCCTCCCTCCCCCCCCTCTCTCTCTCACTCACTCACTCACTGTCTCTCACGCACACATAACTGTGGCTTGGTGAGTTTATTAATATTTCCCAGCAACTCTCTTCAGCAAAAACCTGGAACTGTTCCAATTAAGTCCAGCCATAAGCAGAGCAATGCTAGTCCACAGAGCAGTGACCAATGAGTCCCCAAAGCACTTGAAAGTTTCCCAATCAAAATAATCTGCGTGTTTTCTCTACCCAAAGCCTCAGGACTGTCCTGCTGCAGCTGTGCTTCAGGTGGCTTCTTGGAGCCACTGACCAACTTACCTCCAGATGCGCCTGGAATTGGTTCTTCCTCCTCCTCTGAGATGAGATCTTAGAGAGCTATCTGGGGAAGGATCTGGGGGAATCATCATGCTGAGGATGTGGTGCTGGAGTGAGTCCACACCTCCCCCCTGATCCAAGGACATGCAGGGTAGACGGAATAGAGACACAATGCCGTCAGCCAGGTTACTCATGAGGAGGCAGTCTTGTCTATCGTGAGGGGCTGTACTACCCTTGCCTATTTAATCCTGCACAAAGAATTGCTGGAATAATATTGCTGGAATAAGGTATGCAGATTCCTTGCTCCGTTATTTCTGCTCCTACTGTTTGGAACTTTGGATCTCTGGTTTGTGCCTTGATCTGGCCTTAACCCACGGACTGATTCAAGCGTCTGGAATCTTGCTTTTCGAATACCTTTGCTCTGGCTACTTTTCTGGCTTTGGAGAATGAGACGGCTCTTCGTGCTGGCTTTTTAGATCTCCCAGTGGAATTTAGAGGGGGGCTTTTCTCATTCAAAGCTGCTTGAAACTGTTGACTTGGGGTCAGGCAGCTCAATAAAGACCTTTTAACTTGCCAGTATATGTGCAGAGCAGCAGAGCCAAACACATCATCAGTCTTGAGCCTGGGGTGTGATTCAGCTGGCTCAGACCAGTTTGGGCAAATTGGATGTTAAATTGACATCTGGTTCACCAAACCGGTAGTTGAACCAACCGGCTGGTCCCCTCCCTCCTAGGAGTCACCACTTAGCCTGTTTTGGATGCAGGTAAGTGCAGGGTCCGCATGGAGGCTGTGGGAGGGAGAAAAATGGGCCTTCCAGAAGTCCAGAAATGGGCCTATTTCCAGCTTCCGGAGGACCTCCAGACCTCAGGAGACTCCAGGCTGTTTTTGTCCTCCCAGGGGCCCGAGGGAAGCTGAAAAACTGCCCTCCCAGAAGTTCCGGAAGTCCAGAAATGGGCCTGTTTAAGGCTTCCGGAGGGCCTCCGGACCCCAGGGGAGGCCATTTTTTGCCTTCCCCGGGGGGGTCCAGAGGCGTCCCTCAAGCCTCTGGGAGGGTGAAAATGCCCTCCCCTGGGGTCCAGAGGCCTCCCAGAAGTTCTGACAGGCCACGCCCACCAAGGCCACACCCACCCAGCAACCAGGCGGCGAACCGGTTGCTGAGATTTTTGAATCCTACCCCTGCCTGAGCCCCACAAGAGATCTAAGTTGAGTCCACCTTGAATTCCATTGACTCTTATCCACTGACAATTTGCCTTAACTGTTAATAGTTCAGGTTCTTAAGCTTGCAATAAACCTATATATTCATTTGAACTGCCTGGACTCCTGATTTCCTGCACTTGACAAGATCATTCTCACATACCATTCCACATGAGGAATATAAACCCTATCCTTTTAGTTCCTGTTATAGGAACTATTATCTAGGTTTAGACAATTGGCCTAAAGAGCTATGAAAATAGCTATTTTAAAGAACTTTTTAAAAAAAAAACAATTTTCAGACACAGAGTTGCTACATCCTAGCTACATCCAAATATAATATATTATTTGCTAATACTGATAGTAATTTCACCGAAGGGCTGCAACTGGGAACGGCAGCCATCTGCTCCTGTGGTATATTTAGTTTCAGCACTAATTCCACCAGGTATCTGAAGCAGCAATAGCCAAATATTGCCAAATCTCCTTTGGAATCATGATTCAGCAAAATTAATCTGTATCTCACCTACCCACCCCTTTCTTTTCTGTATTAGAGAAGAGTTGCGGAGAATTCTTAAGTGTGAGCTACAAGCATAAATTAAGCCTGACTTCCTTCCCCCAACCTCAGATTTACTTTTCCAAAGGAAGGGGAAGAATATTCTCCAACAAACAGGACCTGCAATTTATTGCTTTATAGTTTATTCCTCTGCTTTATTGCTTATTCGTCTGCATTATAATAGGAGAGAGGTGGAATTGCAGCTGACTTTTCAGAAGCTACACTTTTAGCAAAACTCATACACCGAAGGAGTTGTATGGTTAATACTTCATCTCGAAATGCTAAAAATACCCTGCAAAACAATTTGTATCGACTGCTAAAATGTGCTCAATGCTAATACTGGATTGGGGTGGCTTCTTTTTGCAGCTTTGTTTCTAAAATAAGCTCCTGGCTCTTTTTGCTTGTCACTCTGCAGACAGAGAGTTCAGCTGCATCTTTGATAGTCAAGCTCGCAACAAAGAAAAGAACTTGGAGTAACCGTGTAGAATTCACCTCATGCCATCCATTGACAGAAAGCTTCCTCTAGCAGAACATCGGTCTGGCAAATTTCCTTCTCCCTCCTCCAACTTGCATTTCTTCTATGTTCCCTGTCCTCCTTCCCCCAATTTAATCTCCCACTAATCTAAATCATGCTCAGAACTTACCTTGGAGTTTTCTTTTCTGTATTCCTGATGGTAAGGGATGTGTGGCTCTGTTAATTCACCTTCCTCTCTTAGCACTTTTTGACATTCTTAGTTCAGGTATCTTTCTGGAACAGCTCTATGGGACATAAAATAGAGGCATAAGATTTTAGTGACTTCTCTCTTAGTTACAGGGCATCGCCACTGAATTCATATCCCATCAGTAGCTTCAATATTAAGCCAAGTAAGGATGATGCCCAAAAGATACGGAGAAAGGAGTTTTTGGGGCCTCAATGGTATGGTTGGCAGAAATCATTGTCAATGCTTGAATCTGAACTCATATAAAAAGATGGATACTTACTTCTCTTACATCCTTGCAGTTGTGACTCTGAAACTCCAGGGTTGGATCGCTATCTTCAGTCGTTTGAATTGTCAAAATTATTTATTTGCTTAAAACTTTGATTTCAAAGCCACTCAACCCAAAGGCGTACAAATTAAAAACAAGTATTAAGAAAATGATCATAACGTGGGAGCAGGTTAGCACCATGAATTAATCCAATTAATATAGTTAATCCAATTAATATCCAACTATATAGTTCATATAGTTGTGGAATCCAACTCTGTGGAGCACTACTCCCACGTTTGTTTTATTCTACTTTTATATTTATAAGAGCTGTGGTAGCGCAGTGGTTAGAATACAGAACCGCAGGCTACTTCTGCTGACTGCCAGTTTGATCCTGACTGGCTCAAGATTGACTCAGCCTTCCATCTTTCCGAGATCGGTAAAAAGAGGACCCAGATTGTTGGGGGCAATGCACTGACTCTGTAAACTGGTTAGAGAGGGCTGTAAAGCACTGTGAAGCAGTATATAAGTCTAAGTGCTATTGCTATATTTCCCACTTCTTGCATTATTCTTTCTTTAGAAGCACTGGTTCTCAGTACATGGTCTTTTTCATTATGTCATGATTTCATTGCCCCGCATCATTTGTAATGCATATCTTTAGCTTCATCATAAGTTTCAGATTTAACCTGAAAATTTTCTCAGATGGCTGGGTTGGACAGACCAGAATCTTTGAAAATAATCACTCCAGCTGACTATTAGTGCTGAAGACATCTTGGACTTATAATGTTATTGTTAGTGACCATTGGAAGTTTTATTTTATTTATTTATTTGTTTGTTTGTTTATTTGTTTATTAAAACAAGTATAAGTATTAACATGACATATAAACATGTAAGTATAAACAGGTATAAGTATATACATAATAAATGAGCACGAATAAATAGATAAATGGAAACACTAGGGCAGGGATGGTAGGCACACTGGTGCGCTTATGCACACCCCCTTACAGACCTCTTAGGAATGGAATGAGGTCCACGGTAGACAGTTTAAGGTTTAAAGATTTGGAGGTTTGAGGATGTGACAACAGAGTCAAGTAGTGAGTTCCAGGCATTGACCACTCTGTTGCTGAAGTCATATTTTCTGCAATTGAGTTTGGAGCAGTTTACTTTGAGTTTGTATCTATTATTTGGCCCTGTGTTATTGTGGTTGAAGCTGAAGTAGTCATTGAAAGGTAGGATGTTGTAGCAGACAATTTTGTGTACTAAGCTTAGGTCAGAGCACAGGTGGCATAGTTCTAAGTTGTCTAGGTCCAAAATTTCAAGCCTGGTGGCATAAAGTATTCTATTGCGAGCTGAGGAGTGGAGTACTCTTTTCGTGAAATACTTTTGGACTTGTTCAATTGTATTAATGTCTGTTATACAGCGTGGATTCCAAGCAGATGAGCTGTATTAGAGAATTGGTCTGGCGAAGGTTTTGTACGCCCTGGTTTGCAGTACAACAAAGTTACAACAAAGTTACAGCAGCACTGATAAAAGTGACTTTGGTCATTCCTCACACTTATGACCATCACAGCATCCCTACGGTCACATGATCAAAATTCAGATGTTTGGCAACTTGCATGTATTTATAACAGTTGCAGTGTCCTGGAGTCAATCACCTTTTGTGACCTTTGATAAGCAAAGTCGGTGTGGACTGGTGGCCACATACCCAAATTCAAATGAGACATAAGAAAGACACAGAAATATAGGATTCTATAAGGAACCCAAGAACTGGATAAAATACTGCTAGGGACGGATGAAAAATTAATAAAGAAAATTTATGACTACCTATTGAATTTTAAAATGGAAGAAGAATGTGCAAATTTTGGGGGGTACACTATAGGATTAAATAATTGCAAAAATTGTGGGAAAGAAATTACAAATTAATGATGTCAACAGCTTATAAAGAAAACTTGTACAAAAAGTTTTATAGATGGCACTTGCCACAAGCAAGAATGGCAAAAATGTTTCCAAATTATGTCCCCAGAGTGCTGGAAACAGGTATCGGGATCCTACTATCATATGTAGTGGACCTGTCCAAAGGCAAAAAAATATTGGTCAAAGATAAAAAGAAGGTTAGAAGAGATGACAGCACAGCAAATAGATCTAAAACCAGAATTATTCTTGTTAGGCATATTACCAGGGAAATACAATAAAAGAAACACGTACCTAATGTTACATGTAATAACAGCAGCTAGAATCACATATGCACAAAATTGGAAAAATGAAAGCGTACCTACAGATGAAAAGGTAATTAAAAAATAGTAGACTGTGCTGAATTGGACAGGTTAACGTTGGAACTTAAAGATAAGGAGGAAACAGAATATTAATCATAATGTAAGAATATATATTGTAAGCGTTATCACTATTGGACTGTACATGACTATAGATTAAAACATATGGAGTGATAAATATACAAAGTGTTATGGTACAATTATGAAAACAGCAGTTATAATTATGACGTACAATACTGTGTACTTAAAAGAGACTATATGTGTATTTCTGTATGACTACGAGAATGATGGTTATAACCAGGGTGCATAATATGATGTATATCTAAAAAGGACTTTATATAACCAGTACAATGACATTGCAAAACTGGAAATGTGATGTATAATAAAGAAAAATGTGATGTACAATAAAAATATTTTTTTTTAAAAAAGCAAAGTCAATGGCGAAGCTAGATTCATTTAGCAACCATGTTACCAACTTACAACTGCAGTGATTCACTTAGTAGCTGTGGTAAGAAAGGTCATAAAATGGGGCAAAAACCCCTTAAGAACTGTCTCCCTTAGCAACAGAAATTTTGGACTTAATTGTGGTCATAAGTATAAGCTAGAAATCCGCAACTCTAACAATACATGGAAAAATTACAAATGAGACCTTTCTTTATGAGAGAAATCAAAGTAATTTAAGCTCGACAGATTTATTAAGAAAATGAACAAGGCTTTAGTTTTGGATAGACATTTTATTTTTGTAATTTGGCAGCCTTTTTATATGTTAATTTTACAAAACATTTTTAAAGTATTGCTTTAAATTACCTTTGCCTACCATACAGCAATTTGGGGACATCCAGAATTTAACCAACAAAAAAACAAATCATTGATAGGTTTGTACTCAAACTACATTTTCATTGGGAACAAGGCAAGTTTTAAATAGTTTGCTTTATTTTACAATATTGTTGTCAGAGCACTACAAAAGAGTTATGCCACATTGATTTTCAAGTACAAGAAAATGTAAAATGCTACGGCATATTATATACTTGGAGCACAGTCTGGCCAAAGTTTCAGTCCTTACTGATTTTAAAAGTTTGAGCTTAACTCTTGCACTAAAATCAATGAGATTTAATAAGTGCCACATTTGTAAATCATATCTGACCAGCAGTCTAGGAAGGAACATTTTAACAATAGGCAAAGCTTTGCTAGTGTAATTGAGATTATTCTTAACTGTGCAGATATGCGTCTGTCAGATTTGAGCAATCCATTGTTTTCATTCTTGTAAGAAACACGCTAATCTTTCCCTGTACCTTATCTTTGTAAAAATGTTATAAATCTTTTCTATCACACTTCTTTAAATTTAATCCCTGAAATAAAATAGAATTTATTCTGGAAGAGTATTGTATCATTAGGTGATGATAATTGGGAATTGTTGCTTAGTTGTCATGTTAATCTTTCCATTGGGCCAGTTTGTGATGGTGAAAATCTATCTATGTGGTTGCTAGGAGCTGAAAACAACTTGATGGCACATAATCAATCAAAAAATGCCAGTCAAAAATACTTCACTTATTATCAGTTATTTTCAATACACCCGATAAGAGCTTCTTGGCTCTCATTGTCTTTCGTCACATTTTTAGTGGGACAATCACAGTCTCCCAGCATTATTGTATAACACTGATAATTAGGACTGAAGGTATGAAATGTAGCCGGATTAAATGATGTGGCTTTAGTTGATAGGAGCACAATCAAGACTGGAAGGAAAAACAGGATGGTAAGTCTCGGTCTGTTCACATTTGTGAAACCCACCCTAGACATTTGTGTGTGTGTGTGTGTGTTGTGGTTAGCCAGAAGCAGGTGCGGATGGCTGAGGAGAGTGAGGACTCAGATGAGGGGCCAGGACCATTAGGGAGTGGACTGCTGCCTTCAGAGATCGTGGGGGCTGTCAGCAGTGATGAGGAGGTTCCGGAGAGGCCTGTGCCAAGTGCACGTGCACATGCGCACAGGATTGCTCGCAGGAAAGAGTAGCTGCAACAGCACGGGTGACTCAGGAGTAAGGCAGCAAGGTAATGGCCCTTCCTTCAAGAAGATAAAATCCAGCTGTGAAGTGAACGTTCTTTGCAGGAAGCAAAGACGTTTTGAAACTCAGCCTCGTGGACATTACAGTATCTTAAGTTGGTATTTGAATATATATCTTGTGTTGTGAAATATTTCTTATCTGTGATTCTTGGCAGTCTCACACAGTTTTGGTGAGGTTTGTGCTTATCAAAGTTAATTAGTTTGCAGCAGCCTTTTAACCGGGGATTTGTAAGACTCATTAAAAGGTTTCTGTTCCCTTGGGTTATTGTTTGTTTTATTGAAAAATGGTTTAGGTCAGAACAGTGTGTGTGCCTCAGGTGAAGGAAAAGATATAGATAGTCCTTGACTTACAACACTTCATCTAGGGATAGTTCGAGTTTAAAACTGAAAAAAGTGACGTATTTTTCCATTTTTCACCCTTATGATCACTGCAGCATCCCCAGGGTCACATGATTTACATTCAGATATTTGACAACTGGTTCATATTTATGATGGTTGCAGTGTCCCAGGATCATGTGATCCCCTTTTTGTGACCTTGTGACCAGCAAAGCCAGATTCACTTAACAACCGTGTTACTGATTTAACAACTGCAGTGATTCACTTAACAAATGTGGCAAGAAAAGTTGTAAAATGGGGCAAAATTCACTTAATGAATCTCTCACTTGACAACATAAATTCTGGCCTCCATTGTGGTCATAAGTCGAGGATTACCTGTATCACCTCAACTTTATATTATGGCAACAAGATGCTCCAGAAGTTGTGAATGCTCCAACAGTGGGAGTTTTTAAAAAGATGTTGGATAACCATTTGTCCAAAGTGGTGTAGGGTTTTCTGCCTAAGCAGGGGGTTGGACTAGAAGACCTCCAAGGTTCCTTCCAACTCTGTTATTCTATTCTCTACTTCGGGGCACTGGCAACGCTATGTAAGTGTATATAGTTGAGAATAGTCACGTGTTCTTAAGCATCATCACAGACCCATTTGTTACCTCTCTAATTTTAAATATTAGAAACCACCTGGAGTCTTTCCAGAATGTTAAATGCTGTTACCTTAGCGAAGTACAGTATTCAAATGCCATTCAGCAATTCGATAAAGTTGACTGTGTTGTTATTGTTTGTGGCATTGTTCTGCAGATAGGTAGACTTCATTTCCCTTAGTTCTCATCAATGGCCATACTGGTTGGGAAATTGTGAGAGCTGAAATCTATACATTTGAAGTTGGAGAACACTGGACTAAAAGAAATAGGCAAAAAAGGATTTCAGTTCTAGGGATTGTGTGTAGGTGTGAATTCTAAAAGCCTTTGATTTGTACGTAAAGCACCTTCAGTCGAATGAAAAGCAGTCCAAAGATCTGTACAGGATTTGTTTAATTATTTTTATTAGTAATAGTTTAATCGTATTTGGTTTTTGCTTGTAATTTTTAATTTTGATTGGTGGATGAAATTTACATACAGCTTCTTTTCCTTTGTAAAATAACTTCGAAAGTACTCAACTTTAACGATTTTTCTTTCTCATCAAAATTATTTAGCTGCTCTCCTTTACCTAGACTAAAATATCCAGTTTTATTTTCTGATATTTTATATATATCTTCAAACTAAAACTGAAATAACTTTATTTTATCTTATTTGAATTTTAAAAAATGCTTTCAATATTTCTTTTGTTATGTTAACTATGTTATTAGACAGGTAGTTTTTGAGATGTGACCAGGTAGTTTTTAGCAGCCATTTGAAGTAACATGAGCCCTCCCCCGCAGCTACTTAATACCCAGCTTCAAAGTTACAGCTGCTACAGTGCCCACATAGTCATTCACCCTTATAACTGACTACAGACATGCTACAGTACCACCCCACCTCTCTCCCCATCCTGCGCCACTGGCCCACCCTGGCTTTGGGCCTTCTCATCACATCCCCATCACCCCTCACCCTTTTACCTTTTGAATATCTCATGTTGGGAGAAGGAGCTCAGGCCATGCATCCCTGGGGATCATGTGGCTGCATCATTTTCAGAGTGCCCGCAATTCTTTGCAGGGATGCCAAAATGGCGGCTATTTCCCCGAGATCACCTTGCAGGTCAGGGACAAACCACTCTGTTTTGCCTCCTTAACACAGTCTTGCACAGCGCTGCAAGACCCACTCATAATATAAAAAGGATAAAAATACACGTTTTCCCCTGGCAATCGTGTCTGACTCTAGGAGGCAGTGCTCGTTTCTAATTCACAGTCAACATTGTCTGAAGGTATTTCTTGGGTTGTGTGGCCAGCATGACTAAAAGCCAAATGCACCCAGAACACTGTTACTTTCCCACCGAAGTGGTACCTATTTATCTACGCACATTTGCATGCTTTCAAACTGCTAGATTTGCAGGAGCTGGAGCAAGTAACAGAAGTTGCTCATAATACTGTACATACATATGCATACATATACATACATGTCCTCACATACTTATGCATACCTACATACAAGCACAAACATACATCCATTATCAGATATATACCTGTACAAACACACACACACACACACACACACACACTATTAAACATATACATACATAATACACATGCATATACTACATACATATACACATACATCCTCATGAGAGAAAGAGAGAGAGTGACAATGAGAGAGAGAAACAGAAAGAAGAAAGACTGATTGATTGATTCTAGTTATTTGTTTCTTTCATACGAATTTCACCTTTATAAGCTGTTTAAAATGTTTAAATGGAACCAATGCATGTATTTCTCTGAAAATGTCTATCACTCTTGATGCAAAATTCATTTTAGCAGCATTAATTCTTCCCCACAGGCTTAAAGCCTTCTCATCCACCTCTTAGGATCCTCTTTCATCTGGGTAATACAGTCTGAAATGTTCTTATCAATTTAACTGAGTATTTTTCTATTTTCATCCTAATTATTCATGTGAAACAACTAGAATACTTTAACTCAGGAAAAAAAAAACCAGTCGGAGGCAGTTGAGTTCTTAGAAATATAATCTGTTTTTCCTTATTTCCCTTTTTCTAACAGGTGAATACATAGAGGAGCTTTCTTTTTTAAAAAACAAAAAACGATCCTGGTTAGGTATTTAAGGAAGGGAAATTATGACACAGCAGATGCCCTGAGGCAAATATATAATTATAGCATTTGCCTGATGATGTCATAGCTGATATGTCATCATTTTGGCCTCATTGCAGATTGTTATGGATATTGCTGACAACAATCCTTTGAAATAGAGTGGATTAAGAGATAGTGATATACACTCTTGCTAATTGTTGTGCAAACTGAACTGTCATGAGATATTTCATGGTCCTGTCCTGTCCTTTAGATTAACTATCTATCTTTATTGCCATATTTATAGTTTATTTGACATTTTGACAACTTTTCCAGACAATCATTACATGTACCTACTTTTTTATTTATATGCTGCTCTCATTCCTCATTGCTGACTCCACATACATTTTATCATTTTGCTGAATATAAGTTTGAGATTTATTTTCTGACTCTGCACTTTTCCAGATACCACTGGTAGATCATCAGAACAGCCCAACATGATTTTTGCAAAATGGGAAGAGGCAGAAAGTAAAAATTCTATAGAAGTTAGTTACCTGAATCTACGTTGGCTAGAACATTGTCCTTCACAACAAGGGTGTCAAACTCACAGCCCATGGGGCTGGCCCCAGCCTCTCCTGGTTTAGCGAAGGGGGAAAAAGTCCCGATACATCATGTCATGCCGCCATGACGATGTGAGTTTGACACCCTTGCTTTACAAGCTTGATGCTCTTAATGACCTCAGAGACAAGTCATTCAGTGCTACCCTTCCAGATCCTTAATCCTTGGCAAATATAGCCCTTGCAGCTTCCACACAGTTCCAGAATTTCATTTAGACTCCTACCACCTGAAGTTCTCACTGATGAACATGGCTGAATTTCAACTATGAGATTTCCCAGCAGGGGTAAGTTGAATGGTTTAAAGTCCCATTCCCTATTCTTAAACACTTTCCCTGGGAAAAAAAAATAGGATTTTCAATCACACCCCTTTTTTCATTGTCATAGCATTACAGGCTTTTTGACCCATCCAAAGTTGCCCAACCTTGATTTATGCTTTTCATGGTTGTCCATTGGTGACTCTTTAGTGCATCAATTGGACTTTTCAAAATTAGTATGAATTGACAACAATTGATCTTGTGACCTCATCATTTCATTCCTGTGTTTGGCGATATCTGTGAGTAGTGTTCCAAATAGGAGGGTGCAAAATTCATAATATTCTCTGAAAGGTAATCCAGTCCAATATGATATTTCCACCTTTAAAGGCTAACTTTAACTAACTTTAACTAAGGGGCGTGCATAAGTGTACCATCATGCCTACCATCCCTGTCCTGTTGTCCCCATTTATTCGTACCTATTTCCTGTATTCTTACTCATGTTTATACTTATACCTATTATCTTGCAAGCGATTGATGAATCAAATAAAAAAAAATAAAAAAATAAAAACTTTCTAGGCTTTTCTGCCTATCTTGCTCGGCACCTTTCTTGTTAGATCTGCAGGAAGACAACGATGATCATTGACAAGAGTAAAGGAGATAGGAAGCAGTTGTCTCCTAAAGTACTCCATAAGCAGTGGTGGCACGCAAATATTTTTGGCACTGGTTCGGTGGGCGTGGCTTGGTGGGTGTGCTTTGCGTGCGTGCACACACTTTGCATGCGTATGCACCAAATGCAGACTTTGCACAGGTGCAAAGGCATTTGCGCAGGTGCAGAGGCGTTCTAACTCGCCTCCTGTAAGCCTGCATGATCCCAGTTGCTTCAGCAGCTGCCGCGCAGCACTATTCTGTGCCGTGCAAAGCAGCTGCGCTTCAAATTCAGTGGATAAAAGTGAGTATGGGAGCGCAGGTGGGTGGGCGGGCCCAACAGCAGAGGAGTGGAGAGAACCGGTTTGGTCTCCACTGCTCATCACTGCTACTGGCTCACCAGAACTGGCCCGAACTGGTAGAATACCACCACTGTTCATAAGCCCACAACCCCACTGCTTGGATTTATACTATTAATATTGTCAGCTTGTAAGAAAGTGATTTTAAAAATTTGCCACTTCGCTTATTGCCAGTATTTCCATATTTTCAAAGGCCTTGTTGCTGTTTATGATTACCTCAATTTACATTAAATTTGACAGGTACTATTTTGGTAACTGTTGGGGCAGGGAAGAGCAAACCTAGTTGGCAGCAATTCCTGAAGTTTAACAAAATTGCCTTAATCTGGCTTTTGAAGTGTTAAGCTTCCTTGATTCATTTTGCAAATTGTTCTATCTAAAAAAAATTCTGGCATTGGTCCTTTCACTTACTGGTTGGAAATACTGGCAGAGAGGAATGTAAAGATAGAAAGACTGTAAATATAAACTTAAACGGCAGAAGAAACAATAAGGAACAGATGGGATGTGGAGTGTTGGTGTAAACCAGAGGTGTCAAACTCAGTTTCATTGAGGGCCGCATCAGCGTTGTGCTTGGCCTCGGGGGGGCTGGAGTGGGCATGGCCAGGATGGGTGTGGCCGGCGCAACGTCACTCATGTCGGGGGCGCCTGTGGAGGCCTGAGTGCTCTGCCAGTGAAAATGGGCTCCAGAGCTCCATTTCCAGCTGGGACGGCCTCCTGCAACCCCCTACCAGTGAAAATGGAGTTTGGGGTGGCTACACGCAGCCCTCGCAAGCTCAATTTTCAGCTGCAATGGGTTCCTGAAATCCACTGCCAGTGAAAACGGAGCTCTGTTTTCGCTGGCAGAGGCATCACAAGCCAGTCCATTGTTGTTTCAGGCAGCCCTGTGGGCCAGATTTAAGCACCCAAGCAGTCCCCAGGCTGTTTGACACCCCTTCATATAAGTAGAGAATTGGATAACATGTATGGCTGCGGATATGCTACGGCTGCAAGAGATAGTTCTGCCCCATTCTTTTTCATATGGTGACCTGCTTCGTCACCTGTTGTACTGTATTCCTGGATACTTGTTTGGGATAGCAGCAAAAATGCATATATAAAGTGAAAGGAAGTGGGAGAACTGGTAGGAGAAATTAATGTCTCAATTAGGGTTAGGTCTCGAGATAAGCATCTTATAAGTATTGTCTCTTACAAAAAATTTCATTGCTGAACATTATGAGAAAAATATTATGCTTATTTTTCACTGAGTCAACAGCGAACCCTCTCCTTGATTTTAGAAGAAGGTGCATGCAGGCAGCATAGAGGTTGTTTGAAAATAAAGGTTTTCGTTTGCTAGCCTCTCCCAATCCTGCATCTGTCAAGGACATGGAAAATGAGCTACCTTCTTTTGCTAACCAGATGAACAACAACAAAATAAAGCAAATTGGTAATTGAAGTGAAAACTGAGTCATGCTCTGGGAATATTCTTGTAGAAGGCATATGTGTGTATGCATTTAGTTTAGTTTTTTTTTATTTTAAGTAGCAATGTTCTTTTTGAGTCCTAGATAGTTTTGAATAAAGGCATAGAGAAAGAAAGAAAGAAAGAAAGAAAGAAAGAAAGAAAGAAAGAAAGAAAGAAAGAAAGAAAGAAAGAAAGAAAGAAAGAA
>NW_020769419.1:955547-985023 GCF_900518735.1 Pseudonaja textilis | reverse complement strand
GAAAGAAAGAAAGAAAGAAAGAAAGAAAGAAAGAAAGAAAGAAAGAAGAGAGAGAGAAGAAGAAAGAGGGAGGGAGGGAGGGTGGAAGGAAGGAAGGACACATACATAGAAACCTTCTCTGAGATGCTGCATTAGAATTGGATATTTGGGTTTCTTCTATCCTAAAGCCAAATTGCTTTTACAATTATTTATCTCCTCCACTATTAAATGCTAGTGGTGTGCTTGAATGACTCTCGGATTTTGTTAATTAAAAGTGAAATGTAAAGGTTCATAAATCTTGACGCAACTAGCAGCCAATGTACATAAATTTAATTGAAATAATAAGTGAAATTATCGGCTTCTTTCCCTCCCCCCACCTGCATTGGCCATCATAATAAACGAATTACATGGTACATACTTGACTTGAGGAATCTGGCACAATAGGAATAATTAAAAAAAAAAAAGGCTAAGTAGTGCTAGTAAAAATGTTGGCTGGATTCACACAAGAGACTGGTATTAAAAGCCCTTTTAATTTCTGGATTTAAAGAATGGATGGATTTATCCAGAGGATGAAAGATATTTTTCCAATAATCTTCCAAGAACAGATCTTTCCTTCACGCTATCAATACATGTGAAAGAAGAAGTTTCCTCAAGGTGACTTTCCTGGACATTTAACTGAGTTAATGTGTTAATCCAGGGAGGTTATAGATTCTTGCAAAGATGATTGTTTAATGAAAGACAAGAAAAGTATATTTTCCACTGATTACCCCTTATAAGCCAAGCTATACTTGGAATCTAACTGGATGTGGAATCTAAATCCTGGGTTCAATTGGACTAAAACTTATAAAAACAAACTTACCTCCCTCCAATCAAACCTGGATTCTTGAATTCCTGCATATTCCTTTAGTATCAAATGAACTATGTTCTCTATAGCCCAGGAATAATGTGAGAAATAATATGGAATAAGAATATGGAAATAAATTAGAGATTTTTTCCACCATTGCCACCATCATATTTACTTTTTCTTCTAACTATTTGACACCTGTGTAATTTTTTTCAAATGTATTCTATGTTTTCATTTTTATTGGATATATTTTATGGTGCCAAAGCGGGGAAAAAGATCCTGAGTTAGAAATGTAACTACACAGGGCAGTGGAAAAGAGGGCAATGCTAATACAGACAATCCAAAAAATTGTCATGATGTTGGGGAAGTAGCCTGCACCCCCAAAAGTCTTTTCTTCTCCAGCAACAAGGTTTCTCACAGAGGCATAATCTGTCCCTGTGCTGCATCTTCATCCAACAAGCTTATATGAAAAATGCACTTTGGACAACTTTCATTATGTTTCATTTTGTTATATAACATTTTGGGGGGATAGTTTCATCTGTACTTTATGTGTTTTCTTCAGGAAATATTGAGCTATCCTGAGAAAGAAAGATTAATTTGTAATGTCCGCAAACTCCATCCAGATATGTCGTCTTACTCATTTTCCCACCCCAAGGAAAAAAGGGTGATGAAATGTTGAAATGTTTATGTGTGTCTCTGCATGTACTATAAGCAAAGGTATCTGCATGAGGGGCATGACATTGTATAGTTGTGTGTGCAAGTACAAGAATTGGAGCTATTGTTATCATGGTTAAGAATAGAAATCTACGAGGAAACCTTTCCTCATTCATCTTTCTTAGCTGTTGTTCTTCTTTGAGAAAATGAATTTTATTCCTAATAGTGTCAGTATTAAAATATTAATTTCCATAATAAGTGTGGAACTCTAGATTTGTGGAACTTGGTTTCAGTTCTGTGTATTGTCTGAGCTATCATAGTTAGATTTGGAAAGCATTTAACTGAATGTCAGATTTCTAATCATCCCGCAGAGCTGTTTTCCAAATATTTTATTAGCAATATTCTCTTACGTCTCTTGGTTGTATTATGTTGCATGAACCACGTTAGACAGATCAATCATCTAATTATTTAGGTAACAAAAGGCCACTCCAAGAAGAATAGTCAAGTCACATGTTACATGCCTTGAATATTCATTTGAGGAGAAAGTGGGATAAATAGAATAACTCAATAAAACAAAATATATCAATTAGGCACAGTCCAATTAAGACCTTTTTGAAAAAAAGCAGCTGGATCCAGGATCTGAGCTCTTTGCGACTTTTGCTCAATAAAATCTCTTTCCAACCATATTGAACTTTAGACAGGAAGTATTTTCTGTAATATGGTTAGCTCTGTCTTCTTTGGGCAGGGGGATAAAAAGATCTGTTGTGATTTTACAATCCCAGATGTTTACAAATCATAGGAAATGGGCATTCTTCTAGACTATAATTACAGATAGAGGTGACAAGGCTGTGTCTCTACTATCCTTCTCTGTAGGCGTCAAACTTTACACATTGAGTTCTCCTTAACTAGAACTCTTCAAAGGCTAGAGAGTTATTGGGCAGAAGTTGTCTAAGTGACCTAGGTGGTCTTTTTGATTATGCTACACTCCTAGAAGACCAAGAATCAGAGATCAATACAGCCTCCTTCACATTGGGTGTACTCTATGTGTTTTGAATAATTAAATGATACATATCTTAGGCCTGTAACACTTTAGCATGGTTTATATATAAACAATCTTTCCTTTAATAGGATATTCTGTGCTGAAGTTCTACATAATCATAAAATAGGTAAAGCTGTGTAAAGTAAATGAAAAGGATTTTTAATAGTGTTTGAGGCAAAGCAAACCTGAATCACCATTTCATTTGACAAACTCTTTTAGGCAAATCTGTCCAGATTCAGTTTGCTTCAGTTCACATTCTTAAGTCCATGAATGTTTTATGGCTTTTCCTGTAAAACCACTCACATCCAGAAGGAGGTAATGCAGAATTGATCCCTATATTAAACAGCTAAGCCAAGTGGACCTACAAATATGTGTGGGAGATTGAAAAGGACTTTATAGACCCAAGTATATTCATCTTTTCACCCCAAATCCAGGTCAATGGCAGATTGTGACAGTTATTTAATGCTATAAGCCTTGTCCTTGATCTTCTATAGTGCCAGTTGGCAGAATTTAAGAGGTCAGTGTCCCATACATTTCATAACATTGATGCAGACTAGAGAGGTATGAGATGGACACATTCACCTTTTATGAAGCATTTCATCATAATTTTCTTGAGACATGAACGGGACCAGAATTGTCTTGTTTAAAGGCTTCATGCATTTCATAATCTTGGACAACCTTCACAGGAAATAGAAGACTTAACTTCATGTATTGAGTGTACCTGCAGAAGTTTCTTCTATCTATTGGAAATGCTAGTAGAGGCCAATGTACTTTGGTTTTAGAAGTCAGGAAATATTACAGGGAATAGCATCAGAGTGAGAGGATGGTGCAGAAAATGTCAATACGTTGATTGCAACTGGACAATAGAAGCCCTAGACCTTTTTATGGGCATGCAATGTTGGCACACATACAAAAGAGATGAAATGAAGCTTCAATTGTATGATCATGACTGCTTTCTTGACTTAAAATAATTAATACACCATTTGGGGGGGGGTGGACTTAAAAAAAAGAAAGGAGAAGAAGAAGTAATGGATAAAAGATAAAAATAAACAGGGAGTTTATAAGTGTCATGAAATTTGAAGATCAGTATTTTATTAACTGATTGTATAGAACATTGTATCTTTTTTTTAAAGAAATAACTGGAAATGACTATATAATTCTGAGCAAGTTATTAATCTCACCACTATCTCTCATTATTAATAAACGCACATGATCGTATGAAAAGAAAAAGAAAAGAAAGAAAAGCTAATGCAAACAGTAAACTCTCTCAACAGTTCAGAGAGGTCCGGTTAATGAATAGTGGAATAAATTTTCATCTTAGCAAGCTGAGAGAACAATTGGATTCTAAAGGGAAAGCAATCCAGTTGCTGAGATATCTGTAATCTTACACATTCTCCTTTCAATAAATCTTGATAAAGGAAACTCTGAGAACATCTTGCTTTCAGTTGAGGTTGGTTGCTAACAGCTTGACATTAATTTCCAAAATTAGAAATTGGCATCAATGAATGCAAAAATGAATACAGTACTTTTTTCATTGATTTCTCCTCCATAATTTGCAAAGTTGTTCAGGATGGATTCCAGGTGTACAGCTAGGACATGAAAGTAGACTTTGTACTGAAAAAGAAAGTATATTGGCTTATTTTTTTCTCAAGTAGAATCAGCACATGTGTGGCAAAGGAAATTTGACAGTTGTGATCCTCTTAGGGATGCTGGTCAGCCCACCGAGAAGTTTTCTGGGGCCACATGTAACTCTAAGATTATAGACAATTCATAGTTACTTCAGGGACTTCATCTTACTTCTATTTCATGATGTAGATTTCATCTATACCATTTTGCAATATCAAATTCATTTTGGAGGAAACACTATACATTAGTCTAGTATAATGCCGCAAACTGTTACTGTTGTGCTAGGTGAAGTACTAATAGTTTTCAGAAATTAGTCAATTAAAGGATCTATTACAATACTTCCATTCTCATGCTATATATCTACTTCTTTTTGTTTTCAGGCATGCTAATTACAAGTGGTTGAGGAAGGTCCCTCCACTGGACTAGTTTCATCTACATGATTTTATAACCCTTTAAAAAATACAACTCTGTAAGAGTTAGTTGTTGTTGTTATGTCTAAAAAGGGAATTTGTTTAGAATAAACTTAACTGTAAAGTGAATCACAAATGCTTATTTATTTCTTTGCAATCCATTTTCAATCAACAGGACAGTTCCTTGCTTATGGGACAAAAACTTAAATTGGGTAATAAGAATAGCTTCAATTTCTTAAGGTAGATCTTTAATTAACTCAACAGATTCATGTCTTCCTTCTAACCTATTCTTATCCCTAGAAATGTACCTCAGTATAGAAACAATTCTCTCCCAATACTTCACCATCGGAAATAGGTGTTTTTCATCATTATCTCTGGTGCAGATTTTGTAAGAAACTTTTGAAGTTAACTCTCATTATACACACAGACGCACATTTGTGCACCTCTACACAAAATAATATAACACAGAAAAAGATGTCAAAACAGAGAATGTAATATTTTCTCAATTTCTCCTTGTAGCTATGCTCTGAAGTAGCCTTGCAATCTAAGCCCATCAGCTCTCATAGTGAAACTTCTAATATGTATTGTCTGCTGTGAGATTTATTTGATCCTCAGTAATCACTCCAAGTAAGGACTGAGAAGAGGCAAACTGCTTGACCTGTAATCTGAAAAGGCCAGAATTCAATCCATATGTTCAGGGCTTACATAATATCAGCTATCTACCAGACAATATTCAGTCAAAATTCAGTTAGTCTCCTTATGCGTAAATGCTATCTCAATGTTTCCAGGGGTGGGATTCAGAAATTTTAACAACCAGTTATGTGGGCATGGCTTAGGTGGTGGGCATGGTTTGGTGGTCACGTGACTGGGTGGACATGGCTTGGTGGTCATGTTATTGGCTGGGTGTGGCCAACTCAACATCACTCACATCGAGGCATGCATCTCCTCGCTTGGCCTCTCGTGACTGTGGGGATGCTGCAACAGTTGTAAATGTGAAAAATGGTCATAAGTCACTTTTTTCAATGGTCACTCCACACAAGCAAAGTACCAGCAGAGGCGGGGAAAAAAATTCCAGAGAAATTCCTGAGACAGGAAGTCTAGTCCTGCCAAGAATGTAATAAGGGTTAACGGAGAGGCAGTTTCTGTAAGCAACACCAGAATGTTTCCTTCCTGCCTGTCTTACAGGATTAGGCCAGTAATTTCTTCTAACAACCGGTTCTCCAAACTGCTTAGAATGTTAACAACTGGTTCTAGAGAATAGGTGCGAACTGGTAGAATCCCTCCCCTGAATGTTTCTCAACCTTGGTGATTTTAGGGTGTGTGAACTTCAACTTTCAGAAGACTCCTGCCCACCATGCTGGTTAAGGAATTCTGGGAGTTGAAGTACATATATCTTAAAATTGCCAAGGTGAGAAACATTGTGCTGTATAATACATTAAAATGAATGGAAATCATCGTAATAGGTGCATTCCTCCCTATTCTCATTTTCAATTCATTTCCCAGTTTTTAAAACCTTAGAAAAGTAGATTAAACCATCATGTTCTATATGAGCTGATAGATAAGGAGAGGAGGAAGTCCAATATCAAAATAATATCCAACAACTATAAACTGAATTTTGCTTCCTCTCATATTCACAGCTCAACCACCAGCCATGTTCAAGAAATTATGTTCTTGGAAATGTAGGTTAAAATATAAAAATAAGGATTGCAGAGAAACTGATATAACTTTGTCAGCCAAAGCTTGCTATGCATTGCCATAACCTTAACTGCATAGTCCTTATTTTTTGAGTATAAGTTACGAGAGGAAAATCACATTGAGATTAAAGGATTATTTTTCTATATCTGAAACCCAATATTTATATAAAAATATTCTCCCCATATTCTCTTTTTTAAAGTGAGTCCATTTCAATCAAGATCCTGTAAAAAAAGCCTATAAAGTTCCATGCTTTTAGTAAACTGCAGGAAAAGCGTTCCTCCTTTAGACAGGAATTTGCTGTTTAGTTCAATGTTGAAGATATTATGGGTAATTAAATTTATTTAAAGAGTGACAATGTTATATTGTTTATCAATGTCTTATTGCATTATTCTATTTCTCTTTAAAAGCTTTGCATAAAAATGAGTAATATAGTGAATATTTCAAGTAAATACCCTGGAATACAATCCTTGATCTACGTGCAGAGATCTTATGACAACATGGACCGTCTCTTGAATTTGTTTAAAAAATAATGCTCCAATCATTTATTTTTTATTTATTTATTCATTTATTTTTGTCAATTGCTTACAAGATAATAGGTATAAGTAAAAAAACATAGTTATGAATACATGGATACATATAAGAAAAATTAAAAAAGAAAAAAAGAAACAATAGGACAGGGACGATAGGCACGTTGGTGAGCTTATGCACGCCCCCTAGAGACCTCTTAGGAAAGGGGTGATGTCAATAGTACACAGTGTAAGGTTAAAGTTTTTGGGGTTTGGGGAAGAAACCACAAAGTCAGGTAGAGTATTCCAGACATTGACCACTCTGTTGCTGAAGTCGTATTTCCTGCAATCATGTTTGGTGCGATTAACCTTGAGTTTGAATCTATTGTTTGCTCTTGTATTGTTATGGTTGAAGCTGAAGTATTCATTGACAGGTAGGACATCGCAATGTATGATTTTATATACTATACTTAGATCGGACTGAAGGCGGCGTAGTTCTAGGTTGTCTAGGTGTAGAATTTCAAGTTTGGTGGCATAAGGTATTCTGCAATGAGTAGAGGAGTGGAGAACTCTTCTTGTGAAATATTTTTGAACTTTCTCAACTGTGTTAATATCAGATACGTAATATGGGTTCCAGACTAATGAGCTGTATTCGAGTATTGGTCTAGCAAATGTTTTTTATGCTCTAGTTATTAGTGTAATATTACCAGAGAAAAAGCTACGTAAGATTAGGTTAACAACTCTTAATGCCTTTTTGTCTATGTAGTTACAGTGAGCTCTAGCACTTAGATCATTAGAGATGAGTACTCCAAGATCCTTGACAGAATTTGGATCATCAACAAGGTCTTGACTATTCAGCCTGTATTTTATTTTCTGATTTTTTTTGCCAATATGTAGGACAGAGCATTTATTTGTTGAGATTTGAAGTTGCCATTTGTTTGACCATTCTGATACATAGTCAAGGTCTTTTTGAAGGGTAGCAGTATTGTCTGTGATGTTGAATAGCTTTACATCATCAATGAAGAGAACGCAGTTGCTCTTAATATGATCGGAAAGGTCATTTATGTAGAGTATGAAAAGAGTTGGTCCTAGAACAGTGCCTTGGGGGACACCAATGTTGACACGTACAGAATTTGATAAGATGCTCCCAATTTTGACCATTTGTTGTCTGTTTGACAGGAATGCTTCTATCCAGTTATGCAGGTGTCCAGAGATACCGTAAGATTTTTGTTTTAGGAGTAATTTGTCACGTACCACTGAATCAAAGGCTTTACAGAAGTCTATGTAGATTGCGTCTATTGCTTTGCCCTGATCGAGTGTAAGAGTTGCAGATTACATGATAGTTTTTTCCTGAAACCAAATTGTTTATTAGAGAGTAGGTTTTTTTTTTTTTATATATATATATAAATTTTACAATTAAAACAAACCAACAACACATACACAAATGAAAGAAAAGAAAAGAAAGAGAAGAAAATAGAAATAAAAAATAGAAAGCAATTAAAAACATTCTCATCTTCAACAGTTTGTAAGATCTCTTTTTATTTTATAACCCTTAATTTATGCCATATACACATGCCTAATCTTTACATATATCTGTATATCACTGCTATGGGTTTATCCTATCCTCTTTTGCCTTATAGTGTAAAATCTATCTTTGGTCAATCCATTTGTACCAGCAGTTCCAGCTATTGTAGTATATTGAGGTGTCTTTATTTTTTAGTGCCAAAGTTAGTTTGTCCATTTCTGCACAACTTGAGATTTTTTGAATGATCGTTTCCTCTGATGGAACCTGAGGCTGCTTCCAACATTGGGCAAAGGCTAATCAGGCCTCTGTCAAAATGTGTATTATTATGTATTTCGCTTTTTTTGATATTTGTTTGTCAATGATCCCTAACAAAAAGGACACTGGTTTGTATTCGATCTGCTCTTTTGTCATTTCTTCCAGCAAATTTTTAATTTTATGCCAATATTTTTGAGCTTCTGTACAGGACCAACACATATGGAAAAAAAGTTCCTTTTTTTTTGCATTTCCAGCAATTCGGACTCATATTGGGGTGCATCTTCGCTAACCTCGAAGGAGGAAGGTGCCATCTATAAAACATTTTATAGGCATTTTCTTTATATGCTACCGATTTTGTAATCTTATTGTTTCTATCCCAGACCTTTTCCCATTCTGTTAAGGTGATGCTACATCCTACATTCCTACTCCAGGCAATCATGTTCCCTTTTACAATTTCTTCTTCTACTTCGACTTCTAATAAATAATTATAAAATTTTGTTATTTTTTTTTTGCCTGAACCTAATAAAATTTTATCTAATTGCTGGAGTTTATTGTTGATTCCAAATTCTTTCTTGTCCTGTTTGTATCTACTTTAAATTTGAAGGTATGCCCACTGATCAATTTTTTGTCCTCGCTCTTGAAGTTCTTGCCTCGATTTCAAATTTCCTTGTGTATCCAATAGGTCCTTATATTTAATCATTTTAGTGATATCCAGATTATTTGGGTGGATCATCGCCTCCATTGTTGAAATCCAGATTGGTACTTTTATATAGTGTTTTTTTTTTTATTTTCTTCCAATTAGTTAATAATGAGTCTCTGATTAGATGTCTGTGGAAATATTTTTGACTAGTTTTCCCTACATCCCATAAAAAGGCATGCCACCCCCTCTGCAATTCATGGCCTTCTAAAAATAATATTCTCTTGTTAGTTAAATTCACCCATTCCTTCAACCATACTAAAGAGGCAGCAATATAATACAACTCCCAATTTGGAAGTGCCAGTCCTCCCCTGCTCTTCATATTCTGCATTGCCTTTAAATTTATTCTAGGTTTTTTTTCTTGCCAAATAAATATAACAGTTATTTTGTTGAGTTCTTCAAAAAAAAAATTGTGTATTTTAATTGGGATCGTCTGAAATAGATATAGAAATTTTGGAAGAATATTCATTTTAATGGCAGTGATCCTGCCTAATAATTAAAGTTGCAGCTTACTCCATGATTCTAAATCCTTCTTTACCTGTTGCATTAATTTATCATAATTATTTTCCTTGAGTGTCTTACAGTGTGCTGTCAACCATATTCCTAAGTATTTAACTTTCTTTGTCACCTGTATTTCCATAACTTCTTCTAACTCTATTTTCTGTTTTTCTGTTAAATTTTTAGTCATTAATTTAGTTTTTAGCCTATTAATTTTGAGTCCTGCTACTGCTCCAAATTGTTCTCCAGTTTGGAGGTTGTTTGTTTCTAAGTGGAGGATAATGGATTGATTAATAATTGATTCCATGACTTTACAGGTGATGCAGCATAAAGAGATTGGTTTGTAATTTTCAACTAGGCTGGGGTCTCCCTTTTTGAAGATGGGGATGACCGTGGCTTGTGACCATAGTTTTGGCAAGGAGCTGGTCCTGAAAGATTTTTCAAAGATTATGCTTAGAGGTTCGGCTATGGCAGTGGATAGCTTTTTTAAGTTTAAACCAGGGCTGTCAAACTCACAGCCCGCGGGCTGGATGCGTCATGCGCTGGCCACTCCCTTGTCCAGTTTAGAGAAGGGGAAAAATGTCCTGATAACTTACATGACTCCACCGTGACTATGTGAACAAATGTGACACCCCTCCTATGTTGACACCCCTGGTTTAAACTTATATGGAAGCCTAGGTACACCTCTTCAGGTAGAGCTTTTCCCGGGGTGCCTACTTATATCTTAGTGGAATCATTTAGTGGTATTCACCTGTGCTGAGAGAGCAGGTGGTATGTATTTTGTTATCCAAACAGCACTTATTCAACATTCCACATTCAACCACCAGAAAGAAACCATTCCCTTGTGCAATCATGCCTATTTGATCAATGGTCTTGACATTTTTCTGTTTTGTGCATTGCATAGGGACAAGAAAAAATCCAGTTTCAAGATTTGCCCTTTTAAGAAATTAAAAAATTAAAAATTAATCTGGCTGAGGACCGCATGCTTTCAATGAGAGATGTTTAGATGTCATCCCATCGTGGTAAAGGGCAGCAATACTGCTAATCCAGCTCCCTGGCAGCTTCCTGCTCTTCCATAGAGATGCCACTTTTAACATTTTTATAGTACCTTGAAGTGGAAAGGTAAAGGCTTATTGCGAAATCCCAAACACAATTTTTGGCTGATAGATACAAGTGAGAGGCAGGCAATTTATTACAAGAAGTCATATGAGTAGTTATTATTTGAACATATGAGGCTACAGCAAGCATCGGGTAGTATATTTCCACTCATGCAGTGGTGTATTTTCTTATTTTTCTCTTACCATTGTTTCCTTTCCTATCAACTTCTCTAAAAGATTGAGGGAATCTCAGTAACTTGCCAATACTTTCTAGTCCAAGTTATATTATACGGCTGTGTTTTCATTTCTTCTTCTTCTGGAAGCAGTAAAGAATCATGATAATGTTAATTTCTCAGGTTGTTGTTTTTTTCAAAACCTGTGCTAACTTATGCATACAGTAGTTTCAGTGGGCATTTTATATCATCCAAAATTTAGCCCAATTTTGGTAAATCTTCACATAGGCTTTGGGCAAAGCACAAAATTGCTGCATTTGTAAGGGGTGAAAAATGGGAGATTCATAGACAATTTATGGAAACAGATAGCGGGGAAAGTTCAGAACCATTTCTTGTAAATCTCAAGTCTCAATACTTTGTTCACAATATGGACATTTTGGGGCATGTGACAAGCTGAAAGTAGCCAAGGAAAATGGTTATGTAGAATAGGATAAGTGGATACAACCCATTCATTCACCTGTGTATTTATCATTGGTTAATTAAAGATATTTGGCTAGGCTGTCTCTCCCAAATAGCCTTTCTTCTAATTTTTCATATTAGCAAGGACACTTCATTCTGTTTTGTACTGGTTCAGAGCAGCACTAGGGCAATGGGCAAAATATTTCAACCTCACTGTTTTTGGGAGGGAGGGAAGGAAGGAAAGAAAGAAGGAAAAAAGGATTTCAGAGAAAAAGACTGAGGAGAGAAGCAAAAAAAAATGTCTATATAAAGTCTGTGCCCTCTCAGGGAAATCGTAAACCTGAATATTTTTTTCAGTCAGTTTTATCTTGAGATAGTGGCCATCCATGCTATCCTTAGCAGCAATATTTATGCTGATATATCCTAACCAATTATTTTTGGTGTCCTTTGAAAACATACCATGCAATCACCTTGATTGGCAAAGGAGCCAAGGAAATTGTTGTATGGACAAACAACTTGAGAGGGAAAAGTTGTTTTTAGTATGGTGTGGGGTTGTTTTGATGCTGAAAACTTAACAGAAGTGGGAAGTCTTCAGGAAAAAAAAGTATTATTTCAACAATGCACCCACAGTCCGTATGCATCGCTAAATATTGTACTGAAGAAAATAGCCTTCTACTTTTCTGTTTATTTTAGTCAGCCACAATATGTTTCCAAAGTGTTTGTTTTTCTTTATAAATATTCCAGGAACTCACAGGACAAATGTTATGCACATCTCTTCAGTTAAACTCCATTGAATTCAAAGGTATTCTGTCCTAAGTGAGAAAATATTAGATTGTAGCTTTAACTGTTCTATATTTTTCATTTATTCATTTATTTATTCATCCATTCATTCATCAAATTCATATGGCCACCCATTTCACACAAGCAACTTTGGTCAATAATGCCAACAATTAAAACATATTACAAAACCAAATTAAAACAATGAAACATAAATAAAAACAAAATTGCAAGAGGGGAATACATCAAGATGTTGCATGTGAGGCTATCAGCATGCAGGGCCATTGTAACCAGGGAATCCCCAGACCTGTTGAAAGAACCATGTTTTAAAGGATTTCTGGACAAAGGGTAGGGATAACCATGTGGGGCAGGGATAATGTTCCAAAGGGCAGGTGGTATGACAGAAAATGTTTGCCTTCTAACTCAGGTTGAAATCCTTAACAGATAGGACCAATGTGTTGCCGGACCTGATGGGATGGGTAGGAATTTAACTAAGAATTGGTTCTGTTAAATTCAAGCATGAATTCACTTGCAAGAAGACATGTATCAAATTTTTTTATACATTGTTTTGTAGAATTTATGGCCAAAAAGAAAAAAGAAAGTTATGTTAAAATGATGATATAATTTACACCTCTCCTTTTCATTGGAAAGTCATTGCAGTTTCTTCCCCTCTAAACTTCCCCTCATCGTGAGAACAGTTAACCAATGGAACGGCTTTCCTCCAGAAGTTGTGGTTGTTCTATCAGTGGAGATTTTTAAAAGGAGACAGCCATCTGAAATGATATATGGTCTCCTGCTTAAGCAGGAAGTTGGACTAGAGACTTCCCAAGGTTCCTTCCAACTCGGTTATTCTGTAGGTGGGTTAAAATAGTGATTTTCCTTGAATCACTCAATGAGCTCCATGGTTGAATTATACTAGAACCAAATTCTCCCCAGTCTCAGCGCAACATTTTATTTATGTGCTAGCTCTTAAAGGGCCTACCTCAATAGAGGCATGTTCTTGACACTTTTTTCCCCCCTTTTTCCATGGAAAACATACATGTGTTGACTGGCTCAAGCCATGTGAGTGCCATTCCTACCTTGGCAATGGGTGCATGACAATTGGAATGGCCTTGCAGAACATAATAAGTATCCTTTTTTTAAATTAGTGGGTCAGGGCCACCCTATCTGTGTGACAATATAGGCCTAAAGTATATGTGTAGGCAAACTCACACATCCTCCTCTCATAGTGCACATTGGAGTTCTTGATAGTCCCTTTGCTAATACGTGACCAATCAATTAGGCAAGAGATGGAAATGTAGAGCGCCAATGGAGAATGCAGGGCAAGGAGGAGACTACTTTCTTTTGCAGCTTTTCTTCCTATTTACAGTAATATCTCTCCTGGGAGCTTAGTAATAGCTTTGCAGACGTTAATGGACATGGAATGAATTAGGATATATTTATTTTATTTATTTACTTTGATTTGTCAATCACAAGACAATAGGTATAAGTATAAACATGAGTAAAAATACAGGAAAAAGGGACGAATAAATGGGGACAATAGGACAGGGACGGGAGGCACGATGGTGCACTTATGCACACCCCTTACAGACCTCTTAGGAATGGGGTGAGGTCAATAGTGGATAGTTTGAGGTTAAAGGAGTAGGGGTTAGAGGATATAACAACAGAGTCAGACAGTGCATTCCAGGCATTGACCACTCTGTTGCTGAAGTCGTACTTTCTGCAATCGAGTTTGAAGCGGTTTACATTGAGTTTGTATCTGTTGTGTGCTCTTATATTGTTGTGATTGAAGCTGAAATAGTCATTGACTGGTAGGACATTGTAGCAGATAATTTTGTGTGCTATGCTTAAGTCTAACCATAGATGGCATAGTTCAAGATTGTCCAAGCCCAAAATCTCAAGCCTGGTGATATTGGATATTCTGTTGTGAGCAGAGGAGTGTGGTACTCTTCTCGTGAAATATTTCTGGACTCGCTCGATTGTATTAATGTCCGTTATGCAGTGCGGATTCTAGACCGATGAGCTGTATTCGAATATTGGTCTGGCAAAAGTTTTGTATGCTGTAGTTAGCAATTCGATATTTCCGGAGGAGAAACTTCGTAATATTAGATTTACAAATCTTAATGCCTTTTTGGCAATGCTGTTACAATGAGCTTTGGCGCAAAGAGCTCTGGCACCAAGAGAAGAATAGAAATTGATACCAATATGGATACATCCATTGAATTTTCATGCTGCCTACTCATTGAATGTAAAGATAGAGAGAGTTGTGAACCAACTTGAGATTTTGTTTATATGGATTTAGTAGAATCAGGACTGGGCAACAGCCTTTGTCACAAAGCCAGGAAATGGCCGGCCACTCCAAGGTCTGTTCCTTGGGAGATAAAGGTATGTATTCTTTATAAACTGCCCTCCCTCCCCTAAGCTAACCTGCTTTCACCAACTGCATAACCAATATTGATGGCTTCAACTTTCTGTCTAGCTGATCAGAGGGTGGAGAAGGCACTACACTGGCCTTCAATCAGTTCTGATATGAATGGTGGCCATCAGAACAACTAATCTTCTGGAAAGGGATGATGGAAAATGGCAACCATAGCATATTATTACAGATTCATCTGAATTGTAGGCCAATTTACTGAGAGTAGGTAGTTGGCAAACCAACAGAAGAAGTACAGGAATAAATGCTGAACAATGGACCAAATAAAAGGCGCTTATGGGCTAAAAATCAATTAATATAAAGGGACATAACAGTAATCAATAAATGTGATATCCCAATTATCTATTATTCCAGTAAATATTGTTGAAAATTTCCCTCACAGTGCAACCAAGAGAAAGCATATGAGTCAAGTAATCTTTTCTTTACTTACTGATTAAAGACTATGCAATTGCTTTTACCTTTTAATAGGTCAGCTCTAGTTTACTATATTGCTAAAAGGAAATAATCCATTTTCTATTTCTAGAGCATTCTCCCAGTGAATTGTTGAAATATCGTTTCCACTCAGAGCTGATAGGATCCCATCTACACTGCTCTTTTATTTGGTTTAACGTAACTACAAAGCAAAATAGGAGAATTTAGATTGTAAGGGCCATTTATAATATTTCTGAAATTCCAGAACAGCACCCACAATATTATTTTTGTTTTAAACAAAAGAAATGTCCCATTACATTTAGCATCTTCTTCTATTGATTATAGCATATTTAGCTCAGCCCAATAATTTTCAGTTTTGAAGAAAGAAATATAGCAACTCTTGCCTTAAAACCAGCACAGTCTCACTGCTTGTGGATATTAATAGCTTATGAATATTATTAACCTGAATTTATGGAAGTCTTTATTGTCTGTTATCTGGCTATAGAGAATTTAGTCTGATTTTAAAAGTGTAAATATACTAATGATCCTAAACTTTGAGTGTCAAATTTCATGTAGCCACACACAGAAGGGATTTATCAGCTGTCTAAAGGAATCCCATAATAAATAAAGAGAGAGTTAAAAAATAATCTTAGGGAGAAAGAAAGTCAATAAGGAAACATCTCAAAGAGCTCAATTAGGAACCATATTGTTGGAAGCGGAGAAGAAACATTTGAAAATGGCACAGAGTGACTGAATTATTAGACTGAATTATGAGAAGGAAGGAAGGAAGGAAGGAAGGAAGGAAGGAAGGAAGGAAGGAAGGAAGGAAGGAAGGAAGGAAGGAAGGAAGGAAGATCACTTGGCGTCCCATGTATACATACTATTTTCTTCGTGGATGAGGGATAAGGATTAATGCAGCAAAAGCATTTGCTACCTTTTATGCAAAGGTACCTTTCCTTTCATCTGCTCAAGACAACAAAACAATATCTTAATACTCCATTTTGTTTCACTTGTTGGCAAGCAGCCAAGCCTAACTGCCTGCTATTATTCTTCTATTGAAATGTCTGTCTGATTGAATTATTCTTTATTTACATCTGGCAATGTGGGGAGGTTGTTATTTTTAAGTGTCTGCCAGTTTGGGGATACTAATTTTTATTATCTGCAGAAGAGAATAGAAATTGCTAGTATGTTTCCTACAGAAGAGGGATCACGGGGAAAAAAAATCAATATTTTTACTTTGACAGTCTATAAAATCCCATATAATTAGTGATGCTAATGAAGTTCACAAATCATGGCACCTTCCCCCCTCCCCAATTGCCATTTTTATGGCCACCCTTATTTAGATAACTTTTCTCCTTGAAGAAGATGCAAATATTTTTAGGGCACAGTAATGTGTGAGGGAGAGGAAAACCATCCAGTTTTCAGAGATGAGGGCCTTCTCCCCTTTCACCTTCCTGGCCTCTCTATTTAATTTTCAACTCACTTTCCTCCTAGACTTCCCCAGGCAAATGTTCTTTCTTGTGACACACATTTCCTTCCTTCTTCTTCTCAATTTCATCCCAATGAAATACTGTAGGAGCTCAGCCAACCAAGATTTTTTTTTTTTTTGTTAAAAGGAAGAAAGTTGAAAAAAGTAAAGTTTGAGGTGCCCACTTTTAAAAATAAAGTTGGCACCTCAAACTTTAAAGGGCTTAAAACATCTTTTAAATCCCTTCGTATGTTTAGCTAAGGTCCCTTTGGGGGGAAGATTAACAGGTAAAAATCAGCCTTTGAGGTAAAAGCAAGAGTTTTACTCCTTATAAACGTCATTTATTTTAAAAAAGGAAAGGGGTTTTAAAATAACCTGCATTGAAAATTTCATTATGCTTGCCTGAATGACATCAGAATATCACCAATCCTTTATAGGCCTTAGGCAGAACACAAAACAAAGTGGAGCAAAGCTGCACCAATTCATATTGCTCCTTTTTAATCAGAAGCCATACTCTTCATCTCTTGTATAGAAATAATTAAGAAATGTTGCTCTGACCCACCTGCCCTGAGATGGAAGAGCAAAGGAAAAACTACAGAATCTGATTCTGATTAGTAACAGAAGGCAATGAAAACAATAAGAACCCTTGCTGCTTTGCCCTATATTTTATCTAACCCAGTGCTACTTAAATATAAATCACTACACACTCTCAAAAAGAAAAAAAAACATTGCATATGTTTGTTTGTTTGTTGTGTGCCTTTAAGTCATTGTTGGCTCCTGGTGAATGTCTGGACAAGCCCCTGCAGTCTTGGTGGCAAGATTTCAGAGGTGGTTTACCCTTGTCTTCTTTCGAGGGCTGAGAGAGGGAGACTAGCTCAAGGTCACCCAGGTGGCTTCATATTTAAGGTAGGATTAGAATTCATGATCTCCTGGTTTCTAGTGCAGTGCTTTAACCACAACACCAAACTGGCTTTACTGGATATGGGACCCATGACTATTTTTTTTTTTTTGATAATTATGCCTAACACCTAGTGTTCTAGTCTTAATGATACTACTGGGAATTGTTATGCCTAAAGCTGAACAATTGATACTTCCTCCTCCTGCTCTTCCTCCTCTTCCACATCAATCTAATAGCCAAAATTGAATACCATGAAATGGATAGCACTTTGGCAATTCACTGCTGTTCTCTTGGGATGGAAAGACCAGTATTTGAATAACTGACTGGTGTCAATATGTGTTCCTGCTTAACTTTATTTTAAAGAAGAAGAAAACAAAAAATATTCCACACTAGGATATTTTATACAAATATTATTAAAATATATGTTTCTAAACCTTTTTTTTTTTAGTTTGGAAATGCACATGGCTGCCCATTATAAGTAGGTAACTGGGCAGGTAATGATACTATGCTTTGTGAGTTCCTTGGTGCTCCCTAAGCTTGGTTGTCCTTTTGCAGGAGTATTTTAGTGCAACAATGCACTGATAGCGTTACCTAGTTTGGTAATGAAACATCTGCGAGAAAACAACCAAGCCCAGAGAGCACTAAGGACCCCACAGTTCAATCCTAAACTACAAACATTTTCTGCTATTTAAACAAATATTTTTTTCATGAGCATTCTCCCCAAGTGCACCTTTATGTTCATAAATAATTGACATGTATGCACCTCCTTAACAATTTTCATGCACTAGGTTACTCATGGGTTTGGAGACATGGATGGTTATGTTTTAGCTTTATTATTGCAGTATGCTATGGATCAGACTTCACAGAAATGTAAAGTGTTCATCATCATATCAGATGCGCTCCTTTACTATGATATTTCAAGTATCATTTGAAACTTGATGCATGCATACGTACCTAACTATTTCCTATTCCCTTTGCAATGTTATGCAAAGCACAAGCAGAGTGAGAAATGTCTTGTGAGGGCAAGAAATTACAGACAGGAAGTAAGAAAAAAGAAATCTAATTAGTTTATGCCAACACCATCATCTATAATCATCCATTGTCTATAAACATCAATTCTTTTATAACATTCCATATTGCTGCTTGTATCACATCCATACACTGCTTCATATCAATCATGTTTTATTCTTTTAAGTTTTCATATGACTCTTTTGAGCATATCCATTCCCTCCAAAAATCTTCCCAATTCACTGAGCAGTTCAGTCTTCATCTGTTCTCTCCCTCATGTTCTCCTTCACTTCTGTTTTCAATCCCTAGTAGTCACCCAATAAGGTCTCCTCCTTCACTCTGTCTCATCTTCCATGACCTTACACACTTAGATATCTGCATCTCAACCTTGACCTCATTGGCAATTCCTCAAAGAAAACTGTACTTCCTTCATAAATTATTATGAACCCCATAATTAATGGGCAAAATGATTTGAGCAAAATACTGAGCATATAAGTAGCTCTCCCCTTATATAATATATCAATGGTTGGATCAAGAAGCTTGAGTTTACTTCATCCAAAAGCTAATATTTAGTCACATTGCAACCTAATGCTGCAACCTAAACTTCAATACAGTTTCATTGCAAACCTTTATGTGGGAGTTTCAAGTAGTAGCGCCTATGGCGATAGCAAAGACTTTCCAACTCAAAACTACATGAGTTAGATACCTTGTAATTCTTCCCCTTCATTCACCTGTGAGCTGAAAAGTAGCATCCAATGAAAATATTAATATTTTTCTTCATTATTGCAAATGAGGGCTCTTCTTTTTAATAGAGGTCCATTTTAGAAAAACTATATTCTGAAGCTGTGAACTTTACTCTACTACTCAGGTATTTTTTTTCTACCACACTTAAAGATTGAGCTATTTAATGTGCCATTGTGATAATTTTATATCTTCAAAATCTTCCAGCTCCTTACATACAGAAGCAGCAATTACCAAGGAGATCCCTATTTAAGACTTTTTGTGTGTTAAGAAGAAAATACTGTGTTTGCACCCCTTAGGGTTAACATGAAGAAGGAACAATAGAGACGAAGGCTTAAAAGAAAAGTGGCACGTGTGCAAATTGATAAAGGAAACTTTAATGCACTATAACATTGAAATTTATCTAAATTCAATATTGTTAAACATTCTTAAAGATCAGATGAATTATACATGAAGTATATGGATTATTTGTCCCAAGGAAACCAGGGTGACATTTCTGTCTGTCACTTGGTATGACAAGGTTAGCATGTTTTATTCAAAAATTTTAAACAGTAAAATGATTTATATGCATTACTCTTTCTTTGAATTGTCAGAGAAAACAGAAAGAAACAGTTTGTCTATGATACAAAGTCATCTTTTGTATAAAAAAAATTTGACACGACAAGATTGTTTCCGACATCCATAAAGCTCATACTTTAGTTTTCTTCTCAACTGGGGAAAAAAGTAGCAACTGAGGAAAAAAGGTAAAATAAGCAAAGAAATGATTAAACTATAAGAACTGCAGAGAAAGATAAAAATGATACTAGGATCCTAGGGAGAAAGAAATGCATAGAGAAAATCATAAAGTATCTTTTAATGAATTTTTCTGAGTAGCGAACATCTGCTGGAGGTTGTTTTTTCCCTTCCATAATAAAGGTTGGGAGTCACTGAGAATCATGATGATTCCTTATGAATAAATATGAAATTCTTAAGTATATCTGCAAATTTGAGGAAAATCTGTGGATGTATTCTTACTTCTTTATCAGAGAATATTTGATTCTTCAGTAGTGATCACTATCTATAGCTTCCTCTTCTGAAACTATCTCTGACCTAATGAATGTTGCTTAATCATGCTCCTTTGTGGCTTATCTAAATTGAACTATAGGTCTAAATCTATATAGCTGAAGCTGTACAAAAGGAATAACAGTGTTATCATCCATGAAGCTCCTTTCAATCAGATCTGCTTTTTTATTATTCAAATAACCAAATAATAATTCCATCATATCCGTGATTATCACCGGCTGTAGTTTAGACATGAAAGACAGGCTCACACATAGTGCTTAGTTACTTTAATTGTGGTTTGTTACATAAATTAGAGTGGCAGGATTCACCAATTGTGCTATGACAAAAACAAATTTGTTAGGATTTAGTATAATCTGTGAATCTCATTAGTCATATTCATCCATCCACCTATCCATCTCTATTTGGAATCATAAAGGGTGTCAGAAGACAGGTTTTCTCATCTTCTATGGATTTTGCTTTACATTGCTACATGTCCTAAGGAAATTTGGTCTTGAAAATAGTATGAAAAAAAAATATCAAAGGAAGCAAGCCCTCCCCCACTTCAAAAAAATAAATAAATCATTTCACAATCTATCAAATGACTTCACCAAGCATTTAAAAGAATTAAAAAGGGAACTTTCTAATTTTCTGATTTGCCTTTGAATTTGATTTATTTGATTTCTCCTCCTTCTCCAATTTTAAATAAACAATGAGGTCTCTATTTTCTTTTAAATGATAAAATATATTATGATAAATTTTTAGATTTTTAAATTTGTTTTGTAAAGTTGATTCAAACATTGTACCAGTGACATATAAATATATGTGATGGTTTTGAATGTTTAGGTTCTCCGTGTTCCTTATCAGCTTTGCTAGTCAGCAACATAAAACTGACCTTTTTCAGATGGTACTTTGAATCAGGTGGAAGATGGAGGTGGACCAAACTGATGATGATACAATCTGATTTCTGAATTATGATGTGGATCTTTAAAATATGGCCCTAACTGAGGTCCATGTGCATTTGTGTATATTGTATTGTGTACATACACATTACTTTACCAGTCTCAAAAAAATATTCTAAAAGGTAATTGTAGAAGTTTCAGATTTTTCTTATGATTTGTCACATAGTTATTATTATTGTTGTTGTTTTTGTTTTACTTATTTGTATCCCAGTTCATTATTTTTTACAAATAACTCAAGGCACTAAACATATCCAATATAACTTCCTTCCCCTATTTTCCCCACAACAGAAACCAAATGAGCTGGGTTGGGCTGAGAGAAAGTGATTGACTCAAAGTAACCCACCTGGCTTTCATGGGTAAGGCAGAATGTGAACTCATGGATTGAGTTTATCCCACTGAGACGTGGGATAAGAAAGAAACAGGCCACTTCCATGTACCTGCCCCATACATAATATACTGTAATTAAGATGGCAAGTCAATAGCAAACTTACAACATTTTAAGAAGTGGTAGCATAGCAATGAGAAGCATCCCCCCCCTTTCCAGCACCCATTACAGTTCAGACTTCATATATCATTTGTGGTGTTATGTACTGAGAAACCTCTTAAACAGGCATAGAGTTAAACAATCAATGAATGGAAGTGAATCAATCTAACCCATATTCACACATAATTAGTATCTGGGTATGATTTATGTTGATTGCTTATTTAGTATCCCATGACTATCACTAAGTGTTGTATTTTATGATTTATGATGAATATATTTTTATGATACATTTTATGACTGTGATCATGATGTATCACTTATTACTTGTATGTACACTGAGAGCTTGTGCACCGGAGAGAAATTCCTTGTGTGTCCAATCATACTTAGACAATAAAGAATTCTATTCTGGACTGGTCTGGTCTAGTCTATTCTCCAACAAAAGCAAAGATACATCAGCTTCTTACTGAAGTGCATATCCTGCTACGGGGATGTCAAGATGGCACACTAAAAGAAACCCCAGGCAATCACTAGGAAAAGAAAAAAGAAAGAACATAAGCTGGAAATCTAGAATTTTAATAATGAGTAAAGTCAACCGGTGCAATCCAAGGGCAACCGAGAGGTCAACAACAAGGTTAATGTTATCATTGCAATTCATATTCGGCTCACAATATTCCATTTATCAAAAGATAGCTCAAATATTATTCCAGCTTTCCTTAGCGAAAGTAAGTTTTTAAGACAGGACTCTTGTTAATCCAGTAGAATGCAAACCAAATGATCAAAAGAGAATTCCTCTTTGTAAAAATAACTTTTTCTAACCACATTTTTATCCATTAAGCTATTTGTTTCCTATCTGAGCATTATCCTATGGAAAATTTAACTTTTCCTCTCCTTATATTTTGGACTCAGACTTCAAATAAAGCAATATGGTTTGGTCATGTAGAGAACCAAGTCCAGAAGGGGTTTTCTGAGAATTCTGAGCTCTCTGGTTCCAGGTTTGGACTTATTGACTCTAACTAATTGTTGAAATAAGTCCTTTGAAAGAGATCCTTCCAGCAGAGATTTAATAGGGCCCCATGATTATTGAAGTGACCTTAAGTTAAGCTACTAGTATTTTCCAAGTTTCCATACAGATGGAAACTTGGTTTCCTAAACAGTTTATAAATAGTAAGTAATTCATCTGACAGGCCCTCACTGTGGAAGAAAGACTAAAATTCTTGGCACAACATTTGGCAGGTACCACACTTCCTTAAAAAAAAAAAAAAGGTTTCCATAAAGAGACTTCCAAAATCTCAGAAAGTTAGCAAAATGACAGGCTCCCAGATTTTTAAAATTAATATTTTTCAGATATCGGCCTATTCCGATACCTTCTAAGTTTTTCTGAGACGGCTCTCCTTTTGGGTCAAAGTGTCAGCGTGCTGGTAAAAGATGATATCAGAACAGATAACAGCAGAAATATGATATAAAGGTAATTCAGCAAGTCTACAAAATCCGTATGGGGAAAAATAGACCATGTAGCTGGCAACCCATAAATAAAATGCATTGCAATTGCTATGGCTTTTCCACTAGCCCATTGTGTCTATAAAAAGGCAGTGAAAGAAAAATGTTCATTACTGACAGTTCTGGGGGAGGCTAGAAAGTAGCAGCCTGTCTCAGTGCATCCAATAATGTGTCTGAAAAGGAGGGGAAATAATCCCTAATCCCTCCAGCTATTGATAAAAGCTTCATTAGATCAGACTGTTAGCAATCCAAGCTCTGGCAGAGTGGCTTACCTGTGAGAGAAGAAGAAATTGTACTTATAAAGCATCTCTGCTGTCTACTTTTGAAGAATCTCATGTTTTAAAATTTATTGTACTCGGACCAGTGTAAAAGTTTGTCACAAATATATATTTGATAACAGATACAGCACTAGACACTTTCCAAACTGAAATCTCTTACTCTTGCCTTGGCTGCGAATGGAGATAAACATTTTTTTTTGTTATTTTCTAGATGCCCTTTTTCTTTATGTGCGTTTTTAAGTTATGTATGCATATATTGAAATGTTTTTCCCCCCAAAGATAATGTTTTAAAACATATTAACTTTTTCCAAAAAAAACCAACCCTGAGAATATTCAGTAAATGCATGACTCCAAGATCTCTTCAACTGTTAAGATACTAAGTGCCTTCAATTATCTGTTAATTTACTCACTAGTGCATGAGACCTTAACATCACCCTGTGCTTTAATGATCTTCTCTATTTTTTCTTAATCTTTCAGAATTCTAGTGACAGGGGAAGACAAAAGGTGCCTTAAATAATCCTGTAACTTCTTTCATTATTGTTGGGATATTCCATGTCAGCATTTCTTAACCTTGGCAACATTAAGATGATCTAAGACAAGAGTGTCAAACTTATGTCGTCACATTGGCATCACATGACATATTGGGACTTTTTTCCCCTTCGCTAAACCAGGTGGAGGCGGGGCCAGCACTTGACACATCCGACCCGCAGGCCGTGAAATGACACCCCTACTCTAAGATGAGGGTATCAAACTTATGTCATCACGTCGGCATCAAATGATGTATCGGGATTTTTTTTCCCCTTTGCTAACACCTGGCATGGGTGTGGCCAGCGCATGACACATCTGGCCCACGGGCCGGCGGGGTTGACAGCCCTACTCTGATCCTTGTGCATAGTCATGATCAGGATATTTCAGAGAAGAAAATCTGGAAAACAGAGTTAAGAAACATTTTTGAGGGCATATGGAGGACAACCTATACTGGGATTATAAAAAGTTTCAGCGTTTGCTAAATTGGAGTTTAATTCCCTTTATGCTTTGCATATAGAATATTCATTGAACTCCATAAAATAGTAGTTCCCATAAATTTTTTGAGCTCTCACCTAAAACCAAGAACAAAGATATGTTTTTCTACCTTTCAGGGCAATATATTTATCACTCTGATTTAATAAATCAGCCTGCTTTTCTTTTCATACTTTATAAGATTTTATAAGATTTGAGTCAAATGCACAAGAAGAAATTAACCATTTTTAAATAACATTGCTTTTCTGAAAATTACAAAGAAAGAGCTGTTTATGAAGCTGCATTTTTATTAGTTCAGGAAGTCACAAATACTATTAAATCGATGAAACCTAGAAAAAAATCCTAAACCTAATAGTTACACTTTTGAGTGTTATTAACAAAATACCTGTATGCTTTTGCTCCTGTATTGTTTTAGGTTTCTTTATTCATTTATTTCAAGATTCATAATGCTGCTCAGCTTAGGTTTTGTGACTCTAGGCAACATACAGCATAAATACTGATAAGTATTATACTGATACTTTCATGTATAAAATCTCTCCTTACCCTGACCAAGATAGCTATAACTCTGAAGTCTGATAAACACTTTGCTGATTTTACAAGCTATTGCCCAAGTTCCTTATAAAAGGACGATGGTAAAAGTTGGGTAACAACCCTGGCATGTAGACTATACATTATCTAACTTGTGCAGTGTTGATTTATAAAAGTTTGACAAGGTTGAGGTAATATATTTTTACAGACTGATATTTTTGTAGACATTCAGAAAAATTAGATCGCGTGGAAAAGATCTTTTCCTATGGTAGAGTTCAAAATTTTGTAGCAAGTTTTGCCCAAATGTGGATTTCTCTATTTTGTTATTAACAATAAAATGTGCTATTTTTAATCCCATAATCAGGGTTATTACATATGAAATAACATATTCACCTATCAGAACTCATCAAAGATAACCTTAATCTCTTATATTTAATTTGATAATGCAACCACTGGCATGTGTGATTAGGCAACTAATGGGCATTCCGAGTTTGAGAGTGAGGCTAATACAATACAATACAATACTATAAAATTATTATTGCATGCCATCTCATATTTCCTCATGGGCTATAAAATCTTTTAAAAGGGTTTTTCTTGGTGGTTGAATTCTTTGAAGTATGTTGGAATAATTATTTCATGGTAAAAATATTTGTTTCCCTCCAATTAGTATCGATATAAATAGATTAAAATCCCGATGAGCTCATGGGGAAAGTAAAAGTAACAATTGAATATTATTTCAAAATTAATATATATTTTTGTGTATTTATTTTATTTTGTCAAGCGATTATAAGATAACAGGTATAAGTACAAACATAGTTATGAATACATGAAATGGATACAAATAAGAAAAAAAAAAAGAAACAATAGAACAGGGACAGTAGGCACGTTGGTGCACTTATGTACGCCCCCTACAGGCCTCTTAGGAAATAAATATGTACCTAAATGATTATTATATGCCATCAGTTTTTTTTCCAACTCCTAGCAACCACATCGATGATGATCTCCCTAACTTGTTTTTTCAGGTTTCTCAACAGTGCACTATCCCCACTGGAATTGTGTCCATCTGTCTTGCTGTTGTTTGTCCTCTTCTTCTCTTCCCTTCCAGTTTAGCCAGAATTAGAATTCTTTCTGGAGAGCTAAATCTTCATATGATGTGTCTGAAATAGGATAATTTGTTTCTGTTGTGCTATTGATAAACACTTTGCATCTCTGATTGGAAGATCTACTGGTCACATTTCTGTTCTTAATCTTGACGCTAATTATTTTAAGTTTTTCGTCCAATTTCTAAAATTTATTTTAATAGTTATTTTATATTTTGTCCATTGTATATATTCTCTGTTATTATGTTTGATCTTGAACCATTAATACATTTTGATTGATTCGTTAGGAGAAGGACAAACCTGTAGATTTCTTAATCAGAATTGTTACCATATGATGATGGGATTTTAATTTTGCTCTGTTGCTCTGTAATTTTATATAATAACCGAACTTTATACCATATATTTGTGTGAATGGACATATACAAAAGACTGATGACAAGGTCCTAAAAGCAGAAACATTTATTAAAAAAAAAATCAGCTCGTGCAACATATAAATATGAGACTTTCAGATTAATATAAAAAAATACATAGTTCTCATGAGAAAATATTTTGCAACATTTTGAACCAATGGTGGGAAAATACTGGAGGTGTGAGAAAAGGGCATATGTAGGACTAAGCTGGTTTGTATGGAGTGGTCAAAATGTGTTGGAAGATAAACATTTGTATGAAAACTGAAGCTTTTTGGAGCAATCCCACAGGAAGAAGTACTATACATAGTGGGCATCTCGCTTTGTTTCTTCTCAAACCTATCCAAGCCAGATTTGACATTGTGTAAGGAATCATAGTGAATGTCATGTCCCTGGTGGAGACTGACTCTGAGGGAGAGGAGGAACAGCTGACAGGGAGTGGAAGTCTGGCCCTGGAGGTTATGGAGGAGGCTAGGGAAGGGCAGAGGCCGGCTGGGCAGTCAGAGGAGGACCCAGGCCCATCCTCTCTCCATACTAGGGCACTCAGGGAGGAGATGATAAGGGAGAGACTAGGTGGTCTACTCGGGAGGACAGGGCCTTGATCCTCTTCATGGGCTGCAGCTGTGACAACTGAATAAGAGGACGGACATGCCTATACGTGAACGCTGGAAACAAAGAGTGGAAATATCTCTACTTTATGGTTCTTCTCTGAGTTTGGCGTCCTTCCCAGTGTGTGTTCTGTTATCTGTGGATGTCCTCCAGCCCTTATCTTGCCTGGTTTGTGTTGTTTTTTCCCTCCTTCTTGTGTGGAAGTGTTTTGTCTTCCGTCAAGGATATTCAGAGCTTGGAAGCAAAGTGAAGGAATAAAAGGGGCTTCACCGGGTTTGGGGGATTGTGTTTGTTTTGTATCCCCACCCTGAATCATCACAGTGAATATATATGAGTAAATGGAATTCCAGTTTGTAAGGACTATCATCCCATTGAACAGCTCTCATGTTTTATTTCCCTTTCTCTGCTCTTGGGTGTTTTAGTAATCTCATACAAAGAATGTCTATGGAGATTTTTAGTCATCCAGGTCATGGTTGTCCCAAAGTTGCTTTTTCAAGAGGCAACTAGACTTTCTGGGTTTCTTTCTTTTTTTCTTTGAAGACATTTCACTTCCCATCCAAGAAGCTTCTTCAGCTCTGACTGGAGGGTGAGAAATGAAAGGATTTATACTCCTTGCAGACCGCTGGTCATTTGCATTCCTTTAGCAAGTTGTTAAGGCCACCTGGAGATGTGTGGTGTCAGGGTCACCAGAGTGGTGCAAATGGGCCTGGAGCCTTCTGGGAACTGCTGAAAGGACTGTGTTGTAGACTAGAGATAGATGATGTTGTATTCCTCCCGCTCTGTTGAATGAGGGCTGTTTAGTTTTGACATAGATGGTTTCTTTGGTCCCTCTTTTAAACCAGCGGTCCTCTCTGTCCAAAATGTGGACTTTTGCTGTCTTCAAAAAAAGTAGCCTTTGTCTTTTAAATGCAGATGGACTGCTGAATCTAGTCCTGATGGGTTTGTTCTCCTATGTTGTGCCAACCACTGCCATGAAGTGGTTGTTTCGTTTCCCCAATGTACAGATCTGCACAGGTCTCTCTGCGTTGTAGTGTATATACCGCCGTGCTCAGTTTGTGTCTGCGTGTTTTATCCTTGCGGTAAACAAGCTTTTACCTTAGTGTATCCTTGGATTTGAAGGATTTGAACTGTGCATGTATGTTGTGTTGGCTGAAGCTCTGAGCTTTTCCAATAGTCCTGCAACGTATGGAATGACAACGTTGCTTCCTTTATTGCTCTCTTCATTGTCTGTTGTGGAGGAGCTCCTATAGGGTCTTTTTTGATGCTCGCTTGGGAGAGCTCCATGTTCTGAGGGCTTCCTTGATGTGTTTTAGTTCTTTTTCTTTCCCATCTTTATTGGTAGGAAAAAAGAAAAACCCAGAAAGTCCAGTTGCCTCTTGAAAAAGCACCTTTGGGCCTGGAGACAAAAACATATAAAGAACAGTTGCAGGAATTGGGTAGGGCCAGTTTAGAGAAAAGAAGGATTAGGAAATACATGATAGCACTATTCCGGTATTTGAGTGGTTGCAACAGAGAAAAGGGAGTCAACTTATTTTCCAAAGCATCAGAAGGCAAGACAAGAAACAATGGATGGAAACCAATCAAGGAGAGAGGCAGCCTGGAATTAAGGAGAAAGTACCTAACAGTGAGGACAATTAACCAGTGGAACAGCTGGCCTTCAGAAGTTGCGGGTGCATAAAACAAGATGGATGTATTTTCTTGAAACCAAGTTGGTCATTCTGTTCAGTAACTTTGCAGCCTTTTTTTCATGGGAAAAGAGGAAGAAAATATGCTCATTTTAGCTGTCATTGTTCAGTGTTTGATTTCTTGGACATTTTGGCAGCCATTTCAGAACATCTGACTTTCTGGAGACAGAGAACATAATGCCTGTGACACTGAGTGGAAGGAAAACCACTCAATTTTATACATCTCATACATTTCAAACCCAAGGAGACAGCAAAGTAGGCAACACAAAAAAGTCCCCCATAAAATGCACAGGGGAGGAGGGATTTTGTGTTTAATTCAGTGCTTTAAAGAGCTGTGTTGTTGGAATTGCATCAGCCATTTCAGTTCAGTAAGCTGTTTGATCTTTGAGTTAACTTCTTGCTATCTCTATTCCAGAAACCAGCAAATGCGTGCTAACTTGTTTCATTTGTGTGTTGCAGGAAAGTAGCAGGGAATTTTATTAGACAGACATGATTTAACATTTAATTTTAACCCCCCCCCCAACAATAACAATTCACAAACAAAAAAAGGCAACAAACTCTTGGTGTACTTCCTTTTCATATTGATAGTGGTGTGATATGACTTCAAAGAGATGTTCTGTAGCATTCGAATAGAATAGAATAGAATAGAATAGAATAGAATAGAATAGAATAGA
>NW_020769419.1:944583-955537 GCF_900518735.1 Pseudonaja textilis | reverse complement strand
GAATAGAATAGAATAGAATAGAATAGAATAGAATAGAATAGAATAGAATAGAATAGAATAGAATAGAATTCCTTACTGGCCAAGTGTGATTGGACAGGCAAGGAATTTGTCTTGGTGCATATGTTCTCAGTGTACATAAAAGAAAGATACTTTAATCAAGAGTCAAGAATCATAAGGTATAACATTTAATAATAGTCATAGGGTACAATAAGCAATCAAACCATACTAAGAAACAGTCAATAAAAATCATTAGGATACAAGCAGCAAGGTTTCAGTCATACAGTCACAAGTTGGAGGGGATGGGTGATAAGGAGTGATGAGAAGATTAATAGTCATAGTAGTGCAGACGTTGTAAATAGTTGGACAGTGTTGAGGAATTATTTGTTTAGCAGAGTGATGGCGTTCAGGAAAAAACTGTTCTTGTGTCTAGTTGTTCTGGTGTGCAGTGCTCTATAGCGTCATTTTGAGGAAAAAAACTGTTCTTGTGTCTAGTTGTTCTGGTGTGCAGTGCTCTATAGTGTCATTTTGAGGATAGGAGTTGAAACAGTTTACAGGATGTGAGGGGTCTGTAAATATTTTCACAGGCCTCTTCTTGACTCATGCAATATACAAGTCCTCAATGGAAGGCAGGTTGGTAACAATTGTGTGGTAACAATATTGTGACCCAAAGGATCATCTTGCCTGATTGTGAAATTAATTCCCACCTGTGGAGCAAAGGTGAAAACTAAGGCTTAAGAGCAACAACAATAACTAAAAAAAAATATGTCGCATATTTTGCTCATAATACTGTATATGGTAGAACTGCAAAATACAAAATGTCATACCTCTGGCCAATGAAGTACCTTCAGAAGAAGGGAAGAAAAACAAGAAAAGGCATTCAGTGGAATCAGACGTCACATAGAAATGGATCTTCTGATCTTGACCTTAGTTTGATGACTCAGACCGTCAACTTGGTTGACTCTACCCATGGAAGCTCCATATTGCCATGTAGGGAGCTAAAGAGGTGACAAAGTGTAGAGTTTGTGTCTTCCCAGAGAAGCATTATTACAATCATGGCATTTCTAGCTGGATTTTATTGATTTACAGTCTTGGATTTTGTGTTATTAATTCTCATTTGAGGGGGCACAACTGGAGTTTGTAGACAGTGGGGGCTGCCAGGACGATAGAAAAATGTAATACAAAAGCCATGCTTTTCTCCTTCACTGCACAGCCATGTTTGTTCTCTTTATTATTAAAATAAAGCTTCATAACTGCCTGTACTGTATGAGTCACCCCCCCCCCCCTCTGTCTTCTTAGTACAAGACACGTTGGGTAGCAGTGGAAGTTGCTGGCCACATGTTCTTGTTTTTCTTTCCACCCCTTAATCTAGGATTCCAGCACTTTGCAAAATGAAGATTCACTTTAGAGCCAGGTGGTGCAGAAACATACCTAAAGTTGTTGCTGCAGTTCTGGAGGTGCCTGTGCTGTGGGGAAGAAGTTTGGATTTATGACTGTTGCTCTAGTTTTAAGTATGTACGTGTATGTATGTATGTATGTATGTATGTATGTATGTGATTTATATGTCACCCATTTCACTGCATGCAACTTTAAATATGCACTGTTCAAGAGAACTAAATGTTTGGAATAACTCTATCATCAAATGTTATATTTTTAGAAATTAAATATCAACCATTTGTGGGGTGTTTTTTTTAACCGTATGTCCCTTGATGCAGCAGGAAGCCATTTAGCACCCAATAAAACACAATTTGAATATCTGCAGTCACAATTTCAACATTCCATCTTGAATCTAACATTCTCACCCTGCCTCCTACTCTGCTTTCTTTAGTTTATTACCTTATAATAATTTTAATTGATAGATTTCTTTCTGCTGAATTTTGCCAAAAATGCAAATATTGTTTGGGAGAATGTAATTTGATTCTTTTCAAGCAGGATTTTGTAACATTTGCAGCAATAATTGCTCTTTTTATAGGAAACGCTCTTGCCAAAATTCAGTCAGATAGGATAAGAATTTTTTTTCCTACCCCAAATCAACAATTTTCTTTCAAAACATTGCTGGCTGTTACTGAAGATGGTAGAGCTCATTGTCAGACATATGAACATAAAGGCATAAAGTTATGAATGCTCAACTGATTTGTTTAGGGCAATTAGCCTCTTCATATCAGATATAGAGAACAATAAATTGGTTCAAAATATAAGGCAAAAGAACAAACTATGCTCCATTGTCAGACACCTAGTCAGATGTAGAAGTGACAAAAATTAACACCGAAGCCAAAACAGCTAATAAGACTATTGCAGGCAGGACAAATTGCAGGGCACAGTTTTGCTTTGGTTGAATTAGAATTAGCCGAACCACATTCATCCAGTGACACACCACTTGTTGTGTTCCTGGTTATTGTATTGGTAGATGCACTCTAACTCAAAAGGATTGAAGTTGGTTACTGAAGGTTTCATTTACCTCACCATCACTTGTTCTGACAAGTACTTTCATAAGAAGGCATCAAAGGTACCTTTAAATTCTGGAGATCAGGTCAAAAACCAAGAAAGCCAGCGCTTTCTTTACCTGGAATGCATAAAGATGTAGAAATAGTCCTTGACTTACAACAGTAATGATGTTTCAAAGCTGCAACATTACTGAAAAAAGTGACTCATGACCATTTGTCACACTTACGACCTTTGTAGCTTCCCCAGGGTCACCTGATCAAAATTGAGATGCTTGGCAGCTGACTCATATTTATGACCGTTACTGTGTCCCGGGGTCATGTGATGCCCTTTTGCGACCTATTGACCAGCAAAGTCAATTCAGATTCATTTAACAACTGTGTTACTAATTTCGCAACTGCAGCGATTCACTTAACAAATGTGGCAACAACCAAAACGTCGGACAAAATGGGACAAAACTCACTGAACAAATTTCTCACTTAAGAACATAAATTTGGGGCTCAATTGTGCTCCTACTTTGAGGACCACCTGTACCTTTAAATTCAGAGGTTGTCCCAATTTGATAGATATTCCTAGCTGATCTAGTCTTAGTTCGGGTTTTTGAAGTTTTTATAACTAGATTTGCCAAGAATCCAGTCTTAATTTTGCAAGTGGTGGTATTAGTATGGCAAGACAGCAATTTGATGGGAGGAGGAGGTGGAATGTTCTTGTGTTCCTTGTCAACCTCTTATTTGGGCTCAAATCAGCAGTCTCACAATCTGTAACCTTCCTGTTGATCTTTGTGCTGTGTAAATATTGTTTTATAGTAAACATTAATATTTAAATTCACTTGAATAAGCTAAACAAATACTCTGCCTCTGGCAGTGCTGAGGCAGACGATTCCAAGTCAAGAAAAGGACATGAAAGCCTTAGCAATTCTGTTTCCTTTGCCTGGTATTTTGCTTTCTCCGAAGGCCAGACGCACTCTTTTAAATTAACTCTTTTCACTAAAGCAACAACAACAATGGAAGAAACCCACCCAAGCCATTTTTTTAAAAAAAGTGAGCATGGAATCAAAAGAAAAGATGGAACTTAAAAGAATAAAAAGTAAATTCAAAGTACAGTACTTTTAAATTTTCTTTTTGCAGAAAATAGTCCTTAACAATAACATTCTGTATAGCATTTTTCTTTTGTGAGAAAATAGAAGTTCAGCAGTATGTCTTCTTGTATGATCACAGAGGTATCATTCTTGTTATTTGATTTTTCTTTTTAAAAAAGCAGGATTTCAATTGCGAAGAAGAAACTCAGCAATTAACGGATGATTCCCCAGACCCCCGTTTTCTGCACTGTTTGAAATCCATCCCAAAAATTCAATTCTGTCAGTGCTTAAAATCAACAGAATATGTTTCCTACTGTTTGAAATGGCAAACACTTCAAAATTGTACAATTCATAGGTTTTACTGGTAAAGAAATAATAAAAAAAACAGAGCACTTGCTCCCTGTAAAATTTGGAACTAGAAAATCTTAGCCCAAACAGAAGCATCATGTAATCATGTATTCATTTTATTTATTTAAACATTTATATAATTGCCCATTTCTAACCAACTCACGTCGACTCCCAATCTAAAGTTAAAACAACGTATAAAATCATATTAAAACTATAAAACTAAACTGATGAAAATATAAACACATTATAAACAATGAAGACCTGGCACCAGAGGTGGTATTCAGCAGGTTCTAACCAGTTCTGGAGAACCAGTAGCGGAAATTTTGAGTAGTTTGGAATACTACTTCTAACTGGCCCCACCTCCATTTCTTCTCTGCCTCCTGAGTCCCAGCTGGGTTTTCTTTTGTTGCCCTGCACAGGAGAATGGAACTGGAAAGCAGGTTAGTGGGATGGGGAGGGAATGGGGATTTTGCAGTATCCTTCCCCTGCCACGCCTACCAAACCACGCCACATGCACCAAGCTACGCCCACAGAACCAGTAGTGAAATGTTTTGAATGCCATCACTGCCTGGCACCAAGTCAAACTTTTAATGTGTAGTTATCCAATCATATCCTGGTGCTTAGGGGAAAAGCCAGATCTTCAGAGATATATGGATAGCTAAGAGTATAGATATAGAGCCCTGTTGAACTTCAGGAGGCAGAATGCTTATTTATTATGGAAAAGGCATACTTCCTAAGTCTCACCAGATGACAATATTTAGGGGAAAGGACTACTCTGTCTGATTTGGTAGGATGGGTAGATGTCCTTAGGGTAAAGCCTAGTCTTGTGCCATTTAGGGATTTATGGTGATGCACCTGGAAATAAACTGGCAGCCAATGCATCTTGTGCAACAATGACTTTACATGGGCAAACCTAGGCCCTCATTTCTGTGCATTCTGGGCCAGTTGAAGTTTCCAGGAGGCCTTCAAGGGCTGCCCCATCTCGAGCACACTGCAGTAATCCAAACGGGAGGAGACCATGAGTGACCATGAGTGACCATGAGCAAGGTGTCCCAGTCCAAAAAAGAGTGCACTAGATCAACCATGTCCATTTTACCTCGTGCGCATCATCTTCAAAATTCTGAAAATATCCATAAGAGGCCACAATAACCACATGCATCGTGGCACTATTATACAAATGATGTGAAATATGTAGTTTATCATTTGTGTGATGATGTCATAAACTGCACAATATCATTTGCCTCATTGCTCGGTCCCTGTCCCACAAAGAACACTTTTGGTTGTGCCCGGCTATCAACAGATTTTCCGCTTTGGAGTAGCATCAGATCTGAATGAAACTAATGCAACTTGTTTCCCGTTATATCACTAAACTTAAATAAAGCAGTCATGATTTTAGTTTAGGATGAGTAAATTTCAAATTCATCCAGAACAATATATCATCTTCAGGATACCAAGTTGGAGGAGAAATCCCAACAGATTGTATGTGAATCATTTGTTGCCGCAACTAATATAGCCCACTCTTAAATGTCTACGAAGGTTCTTTGTGGGAAGGATAATTTCACAGTAATTTTTAAAGCCATACTGCTTGATTCATGCATGAAAATCAATAATGTGTAAAGTTCATTTAATAATAGCTGATCCTATGCGATTATTAGAAGAGGATAAACAATATATACCAAGGGTGGATTTCACTGTAAGGAAGCATTTGCTTTTAAAGAAGACTGATGTATAAAATGAGAAAAAATAGAAGAAAATGAATTTATTCGCACTTGTGAGAGAAATTTCAATTCTCAACATCATGGGTTATGAACCCCAGACCAGAGAATCGGATGTGTTAGATGTTGTTTCAACTGGTCTGTTCTAACTAATTTCATAGGGTAGTTCATTTGATAATCATCTGATCACTTTAGACCAGATGAAATAGTTCTGGTGATGATACAATAGAAGTGAATCATTGATTTTTCCCTTTCATTACATTTAGGAAAGCCTTCTGCAAATCAGCCCTAGTCAAGATTTGACGGGATTGTTGTGAATAAATTCAGTTTGGTGCTTCAAGAGACTAAGATAATCTGATTCAATCTGAACCTCCTTGAAATTTATTTTGAACAAAAATTTCATTCAAAGGACATGATCGAGAAGCATAAAAAATGCTTGCATCTGCTTTATTTGTTTATTTGTTTTTTGCCAAGTGGGATGAAAAGAGTAAGGATAATAGACAACCTAGAGGATATCCTGGCAAATTTCAGGTGAACTTCACAATAAATGCATCTCTGGTTTGCAAGGCAAAAGCAGAGCGGATAAAGATAGGACAGCTCTACCACCTCAGAATTATCCAGAAAAAAATCCACAGAATAGTTGTGTTGAAACTATACAGCACATGCCCTAGTCAAACACAGGTGTATCTTTCAAAAACAGTTCAAAAAGTAATCTCTTGCCACTTTTCTAGAGTATCAGGCTTGGCATGGTGCTAAAAATAATCACTGATTTTGCCCTTGTAGAGTGGGAAAGTTTGCGGACCACTGAACTCCATGAAGTGACAAAAGAGTTGACACATGTGATTGGCCAACTTTTTCACCTCCTCATTACTGATTTTGGTTGGCATAGCACATTTGCCAAGACTGACCCCTCTAGATGGGCCTTGGTTGTGTTATAGCAATAGTCTATGTCGACGAACATAAGTCATAGAAACACACAACATCAAGTTCTTAGCAGATATAAACAACTAAGAAGCAAAATTTTCACAGAATCTTCTTTAATCAGGTTTATTGAAAGGAGAAAGGAAAGCAATTGCAGAAATCTTGACAACTGGATAGATTTACTATGCCACCTATTTTTTCTCTAACCTTGTTAGATTGGAGCCCAGTCAAAGATCCCTGATAAAAAAACAATTAAATGAGTGTCATGCCCCTGGTGAAGACTGACTCTGAGGAAGAGGAGGAACAGCCAACAGAGAGTGGGAGTGTGGCTCCAGAGGTGGTGGAGGAGGTTGGGGAAGGGCAGAGGCTGGCTGAGCAGTCAGAGGAGGATCCAGGCCCATCCCCTATCCATCCTAGCTCACACAGGGAGGAGAGGATCAGGGGAAAGTGAGGTCTACTCAAGAGGAGATTACCACGATCCACCTATTGGCTTGCAGGTGGGAGCTATGTATATAAGTTTGCAACTGCGCAGTTAGAATTTGCAGGAGTCAATTTAGTGTTCACCTTGAAAGAGGTTTATCTTTGCTGGCGTTCTTCCCATGGACTTTTCTCAGTTATTTTCCTGGAGTTTATGATTAGTTATCTTGGCTTGCTTTGGAACTCTTATCAATGCGGTTTGTTTTGGTTTTCTGTTTGCCTCATTATTTACTTTTGTGACTTTAAACTATGCCTAATAAAACAGTGAAGTTAAGTTGAAGGCCTTACTGGACTTTAATATATGTTTTGGGTTTCGGGTTATTTTGAGAGACTACGGGTCATCACAATGAGGTAATAAAATTCATATCAGAGTTTTCTCCACATCAGAGAGCTCATTACACCATTTATTCTTTCTTGATATTTTAAATATTTGGAAATGAAGCTACAAGGTTATATATTGGCTTAAGAACTCCATTAGTATCAGAATCTTTGAAGTGCTTTTAAAGACTACATCAGCCTCATGAGGTAAATCAGATAGGAATCATGAACAGATGAATCATGATGTAACGCCACATTGAAATAATCTTGTAAGTCTGAAAGTACAATCCCCCCCACCCATTTCTCCTTTACTGCCCAAGAAACTAGGGAGGGTCTCTTCTGAACCGCTTGCCTCATTCTATGCTCTCTCTTGATAGCATCTCTTTGTGCAGTCTCCCAAGGTCTTTTCCACCTTCCATTACAAGTTACAACACCTATCATTGCCTGATTCAATTCACCACCTTCAGTTCTATTGTATCCTCACTTTGATTTCAAAATCTGCTTAGAGAGCAATCAGTCAATCAGAGTAAAAGCTTGAAGGGATCTTGGAGGTCTTCTAGTCCAACCCCCTGCCCAAGCAGGAGACTCTATACCATTTCCGAGAGGTGGCTGTCCAGTCTTTTTTAAAAAACCTCCAGTGATGGAAAACCTACCAAGTGGCTAATTGTCCTCACTGTTCAGAAGTTTCTCCTTAATTACAGGTTGCTTCTCTCCTTGATTAGTTCCCATCCATTATTCCTTAATGATTGGATATCAAATTGATATTGAATGATATCAAATTCATTTAATGATATCAAACATCCCTGATTTGCATGTAGAGGCATCCATGCCAGGGTATGAAGAGTAGATATCTGGGAGATATATGATTCTTTAAATAGCCAGGCTCTATGGCATGCCTATATCAACCCATATTCTGGACCAGATGCAGATTTTGTGCAATCTTCAAGGGCAGCCCCTGTCGATCATGTTGCAATAATCCACACACAAAGTGACCAGAGCATCAGGGCTTGTCTAAAGGGTCTGTTAGTGCAAAAGTAGGTGTAATTGGCGCACAAGATTAATTTTCACAAAGGCTTTCCTAGCCACACTTGCTTTCTACTCTTCAATTAGGAATTTAGGCCATTGTTTGAAGTGCCTCTTTTGTGGACAGACCTTGATATATGGAAGCTTCTTGTGCCAGGGAAGACAAAAAAACAAAAACTGGTCCCAAGCTCATCCTGAAAGAAAGCAGTGACAAGCCACTGCTGAATGATTGTCACGAAAGCTACATGGACATGCCCGTGAGAGAGTCAGGAACCAAGATCAGCTCGAAAGAGACATCACTTTTACCTCAGTAAAGAAAGCTGATGATAGCAGCTGTGAGTGACCTTTCATTTTTATTTTTTTCCCAGGGAGAAAAATGGGAAAATTGTCAGTATGGATGACATGAGCTCAGCATTTTCTGCAAAGGTGCTTATTTCCGGTTAAATATGTTGAAAAACAAGTAAGGGGGGGGGGAATGATAAGAGAAAGAGAGAGGGAGGGAGGCAGGGAAGGGGTGAGAGAGGGAGAAAGAATATAAAAAAGAACTATTCTCCAGGGCTGCTTCTGTTCAACGTTTACAGGCTCAGATCATTTATAGTGTATCAAGCCGCATAAAGTTAGTTTGCTGATTCTTAATTGCAATATGTGGTCTGTGACAACCATCTGCTTATGATGCCACTTTGTCTCCTATTCAGAAGTCATCAAATTTAAAACACTGACAGGACCAATTTCTGTGAGGTTAACAAGTTAATAGAAAAGCAGAAGCTATGTGTCTTATTAGAATTTAAGACACCAGTTGCATGTATGTATCTACACCAACAAAGACAGAACATTTGCATCACTGAAACTACAAGGATGGAGTGAGAAGGAGAGAGAAAAACAGCCATCTTCTGACATATGCAAATTCAGGAAATAAAATGATTATTGTATGTGCAGCAAGAAACTGTGGCGGTTCTACATGCCAATCAATATCACAATCACTAAGTTGCAGAAATATTTCAAAGTGTCCTCTGCCAATCTATTTAATAAATACTTACTTGAATGGTTGCCTTTTAGCCAATTGGATTAAACATATGTAAATAAATCTGCATACTAGCCAATCCTTTAAATAGTTACCCTGGAAGCAGGAAGAATATGAGATACAATAACTTGACACGCACTAGTCCTTAGACCAAGAATGAGAAGTCCCTCTTCTTTGTAGATGGGTTGTAGATTTCAATCATGGAATTGTAAGGCTGGAAGGGACCTTGGAGGTCTTCTAGTCTAACCCCCTGCCCAAGGCAGGAGTCCTTAAACCCATCCTGGACAAATGGTTGACCAATCTTTTCTTGAAAACCTCCAGCAATGGAGCACACATAACTCCAGGAGGCAAGCTCTTCCATTTTTCTATTTGTTCCATTTCCATTGTCAGGAAATTCCTCCTGATTTCCAGGTTGAATCCTTCTCTGACAAACTTCCACCCAGTACTTCTTGTCCTGCCATCAAATGGTATGGAGAATAAATCAATATCCATATTAAATGAAATTCACCGAATTGTGTGCATGTGTGTGTATGTATATGCACATGCCTATGTATATATCCGGTGGGTTTTCCCAGTGCAGATAATCCAGGCAATCTTTGACCAACCAACCAGACGTTGTGGTAATAGACTAAGACCAGAAGACATTGTGGTGGGGATAGATGTGGTGCCAAGTGACAGCAACATCAGGTAGAAGGAATATGAGAAGCTGGAGAAATACCAGGGCCTGGAGGAAGAACTAGATGAAGAAAGTTAAGACCTAATTTGTCCTAGTGCTGATAAAAACACTCAGGGCTGTGACTCCTAAGCTTGGAAGAGAGACTCCCAACGGATCCCAGAAGGACATCAGGACTATCTGATCGGAAGAGTGTAATTCTATGAACAGATAGGATCCTGCTCAGAACCTTCAAAATCCCAGGCCTCTGACAGAGAACCCAAGATTGGATAAGACACATACCATTCATATGAGTAAGAAGGGATATATCCATAGCTCTCTATATCTATCTATCTATCGTTGGAAGTTAAAACCCACTCCTCTCCTAGAGAAATGAAATATTTTAGGATATATTTAAAAAGGCAGAATGTTTCCCCCTAAAAGAGAAGTAGAAACTCAGAGAGGCAGAAACTCACCCCTCCTCACCTTTGTTAATGGGCTATTAAGGCCTGGGCCAGTCTATTCTACATAACAAAGATCTACCTCCTTCAGGCAGAGCCATAATAGGAATTGCCTAAAGCCCTTTCATTACAACATCATCCAGCAAGGCTCAACCAAGCCTACAGGACAGCCTACAAAGTTGCTCCTGCATGGCCCCATGGGAGTCTGACAACCAATCAGAATACAAGCTCAAATTCAAATCCCAACCAGAGGGCATAAAACCCAGGGACTCTCAGCATCTCTTCCCTTTTTTTGCTCAGGAGCTCCAAGCCATGTGGTCCTGTCCACCATTAAACAATCTTTCCAAACAGTCACCATGTTTCCACTGTCTGTCTGTCTGTCTGTTTGTCTGTCTGTCTGTCTGCCTGCTTGCCTACCTGCCTGCCTGCCTGCCTGCCTGTCTATCCTATCCTATCCTATCCTATCCTATCCTATCCTATCCTATCCTATCCTATCCTATC
>NW_020769419.1:908342-944573 GCF_900518735.1 Pseudonaja textilis | reverse complement strand
CTATCTATCTATCTATCTATCTATCTATCTATCTATCTATCTATCTATCTATCCATCCATCCATCCACCTACCTACCTACCTTCCTATCTATCTATCCATCAAGAAAATGTGTGTACGTGAGTGGGGGGGAATTTCAATTAATAGGGAGAACATTTTGATTTGTTCTCAAAATTCAGTGTTCAGGGACAACATTGAGGGTCAGAGACACACCACACACAAACTATTTCACAGGATGAGTGTTAGGCAAGAAATGTCTCAGACAAAACATTTTTTCTTACTCAGAGTTTAATGTTCTGACAGAAGCCAGAATGGGCCGTTTTCACTTTTATTTTTTGTTACCACCATAACTGTTTTAGTACTATGTATAAATTCTTTGAGAGCAAATCTGAAACTCCAAATTTGTTTGCTTCACTGTTCATCAACATTTCAGCTATTAGCATTGTTTTGAGGAATTTCCATAATCACGTATGTTGAGTCTGTCACTATTTTCAGTGGTGGGCTGTGTTGTGTTGTGCTGTGGTGTGTGTGTGTGTATGCATATGTATATACCCAATGAGCAAAACTCAGATAACAACGTGATTAATTTAGATAAATTATATTTCTTATAAAAGTACATTTTGAATTTACTTGGTAGGTAGTTTGCCTGGTATAAATATGCAGTAAAATTCCAATGCAAACCATTTTTTTTGTCACTGAGTAATATAAAACTAAACTGTTAAAAAGTATAATCCACGATAGTATAAACTTTGATCACCCTGCACTTAGCAAGAAAGAATACTGACAAAAAAGCTAAGGAAAAATCTTCACGTTCAGATAAATGAAATAAAATCACGATTCTTTGTGTTGCTTGCTAAGTAATGAATTAAGGGCAGAATGGCTTACCTCTTTGATAAAAGTCAAAGAGTATCAGTCTGATCAAGAAAAATCAATTTGGTTTTTAATCAGTCAAAGTAAAGACGTTTGCTTTGCATTAAGTACATTTGCCTGTTTGGCTCACAGCTAGAGAGAAAAGATTAAACACAAATACAAAAGGGCAAGCCTACAACCCTTAAAAGTTGTCTCTGGGTGTATATCTGTTCTTTAGAATTTCCCAAACTAAATAAATACAGAGAACATAGTGTCACAGTCGGACAAATGAGAATATGTTGGGAATCCAGAACTGAATGAAGGGTCTCTGTTTGGCTTCCTGAGAAACAGAAGAAACAATACAGTAATTGAGTCATACTTTTGGTTTGCACAGTGTGTAGATGTGTAGACTTCAATCCCTAGAAAGCCCCAGCCAGCATACATGTCCCAAAGGTGGTTTTCAGGAGACTTATAGATTAACAGAGTTGGAAGGGACCTTGTAGGTCATCTAATCCAACCTCCCATCTAAGCAGGAGACCCTACACCATTTCTGACAAATGGCAGTCCAATCTCTTCTTGAAAGCCTCCAGTGATGAAGTTCCCACAACTTCTGAAGGCAAGCTGTTCCATTGGTTGATTGTTCTCACTGTCAGAAAATTTCTCCTTGTTTCTAGTTTGAATCTTCCCTTGATCAGTTTCCATTCATTATTCCTTGTCTGTCCAGAAGTCAACGGGATTTTCTTATTTTTTCTTCGAAGACATTTCACTTCTCATCCAAGAAACTTCTTCAACTCTGCCTGGATGATGGGGAATAGAAGGATTTATGTTCCTTTCAGACAGCTGGTCATTTGCATTTTTTTAGGGAGTTGTTTTGGCCACTTGGAGGTTTATCTGTGTCCTCAGGTTCACTTGAATAGTGCAAATGGGTGTGGAGCCTTCTTGGCTGCAGGATGTTTTCTGCCCTGTGTCCCTTCACTGTTGGAGACAGGTGCCGGTTGTTGGGGATGAGTCTGTGTTGTCTGCATCTCAAACTGAAGTGCAAATGGTTCTTGTAGTCTGCAATTTTTCTGGAAATCTGTTCATACTCCCATGTCATTCGAAGGGTATTCATATGCATAGTGAAACGTCTATGGAGATTCTTCATAGATATAAATATAAATCTTTCCATTCCCTACCATCCAGTCAGAGCTGAAGAAGCTTCTTGGATGAGAAGAGAAACATCTTCAAAGAAAAACAAGGAAGTCCAAGTGCCTCCTGGAAAAGCAACTTTGGGACAACCATGACCCGGATGACTGAGAATCTCCATAAATATCAGCCAGCATACTTGTTAAAATGGAGAAACTCTGGGTTAGTCTATGTCAGAGAAAGTACCAGACACTGGCTCATCGAAAACAACCATGTCAAACCTCAGCTCTTTGCTATTGTGTTCCCGAATCTTGCTCACTTACTGATCCTGGATCAACTGACTAACCACCATCATTACTAAACTTCTGGATTGGCCTAAACTATGTTTTTTCAAGCCTTCACTCAGGTGCAAGCTGACTCAAACCTGCTTGCTCACTCAAACCTGCTTGCTAAATGTTGCTTGGGCATGTACAGTGTGCATCTATCCTTTTCAGTTCACTGCCCGCTTATAAACTCTAACAAAACAGCTCTGTGTGTGTGTGTGCGCAACAGCATGTCAGATCCAAGGGAATGTTATGAACATGCTTATTTTAATGTGGGAGAATGCAATTTAAAAATAACAAAGCAATTTTTCTCTTGGCAAACGTGGATGGAGTGTGTGCTCTACTTTAGATCACCTAATACAATTATATATGCATTTTTGTTATTTGAGGAGTTGACGTTTTGTTGAGCAGCAACAAGATCAGTTAAAAGATATGTGTGTATGTTTTTAAAAAATGCATTTAAAGATGGGCTAGTAGCACCTAGTACTTCAGAAATTTTAGTGAAGGTAACCATCTTTAATAGTTTTTAAAAAGGTTATTTCAAATATTAATTCTGTTCTCAGAACTTCATTGCTTTTTGCAGATGCTTATGCTCTTTTGAACTCTCTTATGAATAATTTTGAAACTAATGAATACTTATATTTTATTGTGATAAATATAATTCTTTATTTTCTTTATCAATTCTTTATCAATCATACAATGATGTGAAATGCACATCTCTTTGTACATTAGAACAAGCTTTTAGTTCTGTTTGTAGGACTAATTAGAAATGTTGACAGTGTCTACTAATACATGTGCTTGCTTTCTCTCTCTTTTTCATACTGTTCAGTAGCATGACTTAAATGTAACAACTTAATTGGATACCATGACATGAATATACGATTAATATTAGATTTTATCTGGCATATTTATGTTTCTGCAAGTTGTTGTTTTTCCTGCTGTATTTTCATTTTCATTCATTTATTTGAAATTAGAGTTCCTCTATCTTTCAAGTGGAATTCAGGTTGGTAAGGATTTTCATCATCAATGTTTTTGTCTTGCCTGACTGAATTAAACTTGCTTGTTTGCCCTAACTGTTGTCTATTACTGATTTCAGGCAACTGGGTTTTTTTTTCTATCCTTGCCTGATGCTAATAAAAGAGAGAAATGCAGCTGAGTTTCATCAGCATACTAATGAAAGTTCACCTAAAACTACTGATGACCTTTCCCAGTATTTCATGTAGATATTCAAAAACATGGCTCTAGGGTCTTTTATGCACCAAGTGACATCACCAGGTGCAAAACTTGACCTAACAGCTAATTCATTATTACTCTAGGAAAAGCTAGATGAATTATGAATTAGATGTGTGATGTATGTGTGTCTGTTCTGTTTGCTAAGTTGCAAATATTAATAAACCAATTAGAATGGATGTCTTGTTTAGAGTGGCGAGATTAAAATTGCCATCCTATTGCCATCAAGTTACCCCACAAAAGCAATGAGACTTTCTTCTAACTAGGCATGAATCGCAAGACAGTGTGTGCAGCAAGGATCAAACCAAAGCAGCAAGAATTATTATTATTTTTTTAATGGCTAAGATGAAGAAATTAAGTAAATTCAAATTGAGATGCACGATACACAGTGAGAAGGAAAACCCTCAGGCATTCGCCACACATTAGGCAGCTGCCGAGAATGATTTTATGAATGATTTAAATTAGTAGATTTTTAATGTTTCATTTTTGCTTCTGAAAAATCTACCTTTCTATGCTTTTTTTCTTGGGATTATTGGGTGGAGACAGCTTACATATGGGAGGGTTTACCCCTATTTATGTGTATAAAGATTTCATGCAAACCATATAACTGAAGGTGCAAAATTGTAGGGAGTATTAGTACATTTGATAGCAATGAATCCCCTCCACGTAATCATTTATAAGAGTGAACGTATGAATCTCCTAACAGTTTCTATCATTGTGGCAACTCAAAAAATAAGTATTGCAGGTACACAACTTACAACAGTTCATTTAGTGACCCATTCAAAGTTACAGTGGCACTGAAAAAAGTGATTTATGAGTGCTTTTCACACTTAAGACCATTGCAGCCTCCCCGTGGTCACATGATCAAAATCCAGATGCTTGGCAACTGACTCGTATCAGTGATGGTTACAGTGTCCTGGGGTCATGTGATCAGCTTTTGCGACCTTCTGACAAAAAAAGTCAATGGGGAATCCAGATTCACTTAACAGCCATGTTACTAAGTTAACAAGTGCAGTGATTTACTTAACAAATGCAGCAAGAAAGGTCATAAAATGGGGAAAATTTCACTTAACAGCTATCTTCTTTAGCAACAGAAATTTTGGGCTCAATTGTGGCTGTAAGTCGAAGATTACCTATATGATGGTCCCATAAACTCTTGCTGAGTGTACTTATTGTATTTTTTTGCTCCGTAAGATCCTCCAGACCATAAGACACACATTAGCTTTAGAGGAAGAAAACAAGAAAAAAAAAAACTGCCTCTGCCTTCCAGCATCCTTTGGTATTTCATCTGGCTAGCGTCTTGCAGCAACCAGCAAACAGTCTGGTCCGCTTCAGCACGTTATCTCAATCTGATTCAGCATGAGCAGCTGATTGGCGGTTGGATCAGCTCCCAGAATACCACTGATCAGTTGTTCCAGGCAGCAGGGATCGCTACCGCTGATCGCCACCAATCACTGTTGCCAATCATCGCCATCATGGCCAACCTCCACCACTGTTCACTGCTGATCGCCGCCACTGTTCACTGCCTCTGCCTATTGCCGCTGCCTATTGCCACCCATCACTGCTGCTACCATGCGATCTCCACTGCCTGGAATGGGCCACAAACGGGATGCATGGAGGCCAAAATTGGGAGATATGGAGATCAAAAATGGGACACGCGGAGGCCAAAAATGGGACTGCTGGTGGGTGGGGCTTCAGCACTATTCACTCCATAAGATGCACAGACATTTCCAGCCACTTTTGGGAGACAAAAAAGTGTGACTTATGGAGCAAAAAATACGGTACATTTCTCAAAATATGAGGAATATCAAAAGTGATAGACTTAAAATAACTTTATTGTCACTTTGAATGTACACTAATCAGCATACGTTAAAATGAAATTTCATTACATACAGCTCTTAAAGGGTTACCAGGTCCAATATACACTACATAAGCATGACAAAATACATTTAAAAATGCAACATTATGCATATATTTATATAGAGTATACATATATTATATGACACAGAGAAACAGTCTAGTTCAGATGTATCTTGCGAGTGCCATGCCCCTGTCAGAATCTGATTCTGAGGGGGAGGCTGAGCAGCTAACAGGGAATGGGAGTGTGGCTCCATTGGCTGTGGAAGAAACTGGGAAAGGGCAAGTCTGTCTGGGCAGAGCAGCGAAGAAGTAGAGCAAGACAGAGGGAATTTGGAGGAAGATCCAGGCCCACCCCCTCTTCACCCTGGGGAGCAATGTGAGTTGTGTGGCTTATGGGGAAGGAAAGGGCTCTGATTCCCTTCATTAACTGCAGCTGGGAATGCAATGTTTCAAAAGGGGAGTTGTGCACAGCCAACTGTTGAGAACAAATCATGAATTATCTGGTATCGTTGAGGCTTATCTGGGTTCCTGGCATCTTCCCAACTGTGTGTGTTTTGCTGGCCTTTCAAGCCTGCAATTCTTTCTCCTACCTTGTCAAGTAATTACTGCAGCATGGTTTGTGTAGATTTTTATTTACAGTTTGTATGTACTTTGTTTTCGGACTGAATTTCCTCCACTTAAAGACTGTTCCTGGGGGCTTCTGGTTGAGCTTCTTCGGTGACAGACCAAAACCTCGTCTCTTCAAGGCTTTGATCCGTGCTCACCACTGGAGCACCCCGAGCCAGCTGTTTTTGGGGCTAAGCCACCCCGTAGAGGTGGTGAAGGGGGGGGAGACTGCCTGCAGGGTTGAGGAGAGCCACATCTCTCCTCCCCAGGTGGCCTTACTCCCTTTCCTGAAGGCGGTTGTAGCGGTGGTCAGAAATGGCCACCACAAAGAAGAACTCGACTGGAAAAGAATGTGCAGGAGGAAGATAAGAAGAGAAAGTTTTGGTTGACCGGGTCAAACAGCAAAAGCAACAAATAAGGTACCCTGGAATTTAAACTTAACAACATTGTTCCCAAAGAAGATTTTGAAGCTATGAAGGAGAGAGAGAAGGGAAAGGATTAGTTTTTTTTTTCTTCCCTTCCTTATAATGACAGCTAAGAGACTTAAGCAAGAAACTGAAAAAAAAATCCACTTTGACATTAATAGGCATCTAAGCTGAAATAAAAGTCAAAGGGATAATAAAGATTTCTGGACATTTAAACGTTTTTAAAAGCTGGAAAGAGAAAAAAAAGAATAGAAGGGCAGGATCTGGAAAAATGGAGGAGACTGCCTGGAATTAAGGAATGGAACTGTAATTAAAAGGAACTTACAGTGAAATTTTAACAAGATTCCTCAAAGATACATTTTAATGGAAACTTGGTAAGAAAATAATAGAACCCCAGGAAGAGAAAGTGGAAAAAAGAAGCAAGTAGAAACAGCCTTGGATTATTTGGATTACTTGGTGATTTTTGGTTTTTGCATCTAGATGACTATAATTAACTGGGTGGTCGTTTAAAAGTTTTAAAAATAGTATCACTCTTAGAAGAACTGAAAACGGAACTTTAAAAATGGAAAGAAGAGAGGGAGAAATTCTTTGGCTTCATGTTTCAATTCTTAGAAATGGAGTTCTGGAACTATGAGAAGCAACAAGAAACGCTTGCAGAACAAGAAGATTGGGACAAAGAAGAAGCCATCTTTAATGATCAAATAATTTTAAGTGGGGAGAAAAAAGAAAAGGGGGAAAGAGAGTGAAAGGTTTAAGATTAGAAAAAACAACCAAAAAGAAGAAGAACAATTTGAAAGATAAGTATAATATTAGAAAGCAACAGAAGAGGGGATTACAGATGACAGAGTTAGAAGTAGAGAGACGAGGGGGTAAAAAGGGGACGGAGAAGAAGAGGGGGAAAAAGGCAAGGAAAAGAAGTTGTAAAAGACAGAAACAAGAAATGGAGAAACACGGAAAAGATATAAGGATTGTAACCATAAGTTTGTTTAGAGATAATGGGTGAAAATTTAATTGTAAAAGGGATTCTGCAAAGGTACATAAGATAGCTCTGTTATATTATAAATAGAAATAACTTTAGAAAATATGATGATGGATAAAATATTTATTGTAATGCAGTGGGATGTTTGTTAATAAATAAATGAATTAAAATGATTGAGAGAATTAAAAGGGAACATTTTTAATTATTATTAATGATTTATAAAAATATAAGTGAGAAATATGGAAAAAAAAATTAACTATGGAAAGTTTATAAGTGTTCCCAAGGAAGTATGATATTCAATTGAAAAGAAATATTAAAGATGTTAAGATTTTAATGCATATTAATGATAGAATTGAGTTGGAATGGAATGTGTTTTATTTACACACACACACACACACACACACACACACACACACATATATATATTTTCTTAAGTTTTCGCGGGTACTTACATGTATGGCATTCAGCTTTGTTCGGGTATTTTCCCACGTCATTGTAGTTGTGCTTTTAAAGTTGTAGCAACGTTTCGGCAGAATCTCATCTGCCATCATCAGGCTTCTGTAATGGCAGATGAGATTCTGCTGAAACATTGCTACAACTTTAAAAGCACAACTACAGTGACGTGGGAAAATACCCGAACAAAGCTGAATGCCATACATACGTACATACATACATACATACATACATACATATAATTTTTTCTTTTTAAGAATATAGTGTCTATTTTAAGAATGTACCAAGCAGAATTCGATTGGAAGTTATGTATTATATTGAATGCTATAATCTTAAAGCTATACATTGAAGCTTAAATAAGAGCTTGAATTGATAAAATTAAAGGATATAAAAGTGTCATACTCTAATTGGTAACTACAGGGGAAAAAATGCTTAATAAAGAAAAGATAATGTGAAATTGTAACAGGACAGACAAAAGTATAAATATAATGATTTGAATTGAGATAATTAAAACAAAGTTGAGAAAATTAGAAGAGGGGAAAAACTATGTAGAAAATATAAAACGGTAATAAGATATGGAATAGAATATAAAAATGAGCATGAAATTGAGTTTTGTGTCTGTATGAAGAAGTGATAGCCTGGGACCATGCTATTTTCAAAAAAAGATGTTTTATTTGTATTTTGTTTTTGTGAAAACCCAAATAAATTTTTTTTTTTAAAAAAAGACTGTTCCTGGGAGAGTTTTTCTCCAGCCAAAGGTAACCTAGACATTTGGAGCAAAATTGGTGGTACTAAAGGGATTCTTCTTTACTTATGTGTCTGTGTTGTCTTTGTGCCACACCCCAGGTCATCCCAGTGAGTTTACCAGATGGCATAGGGAACAAAGCTGTTACAGAATCTGGTAGTCCTGCTAGAAATACTTCAAAAGCTCCTCTCAGGGCAAATAAAAAGTAAAGTGGTCAGAAATGCGGTAGAACCTGATGTGAAGAATTTCTTTTCTGAGAAAGAGTGATTTATGGATTTTCATGTAGAGGCTGCAAAAATCCAAATGTCCACTTCATGGCAGCAGAGGGTTTGAATGCTTTGTATCTTTCTGCTGCTACCGGATGGTACTCCAAGGTTTTACAGAGTGGTTGTAATAGTCCTATGACATATCACATTCAGAGTGATTCTTAGCAGGAGCTTGCTCAGGATGACCTAATTTAACCTGGGAATGTTATTGCGAAAACAGAAGTTGGGGAAAAATATGAAACTTTCATTGTCATTGCTTCAGTACACAAATAACTGGGTTCATGGAGTTCACTGGTGTATTAAATTGAGAACTGAAGTAAGAGAGTATAAAATAAGCTACTTTGAGTGAAATATGACACCTACTTTTAAAAGGAATATTAGAATTGATACAATTGATTGTACGCTTATGGTACAAGCTAGATTACCATTGCCTTAATAAGAGTAAAATAAGGCAATTTTATTTAGGTCTATAAATAAAAAGAGTTTGGACAAGACTCTAAAAGATGTACAATATTTTGATGAACTCTTCCATACCTGGAGCTGTACCACAAATTGCCAAACATTGTACTCATCGAAGAAAATGCTTTCTATATCTATGAGACTTAACTTTTATATTTAAATATTTTAAACATTAAAATTGATTTAATTAGATTTAATTAATTCAATTATGTAATGGAAATTTTAGTTTTATTTTATTTCATTTTTAAATTTAATTATCATTATTAATTACCTCAAGTAATTATTCATTTAAAAAACATTCTATTCTGAATTAAACTTTCTGAACCTTGTACTGTAAAAAACAACAACCCTCAGTCGCTATAGGAAAATCATATCTCTATTTGGGACACTTAATTTTTAAATGCACAGAAATGCAATTTAATTAAATATGTTATCTGCTGTGTTATTTAATTAAATATGTAAGGAAAAACATATTTTCCAGCTAATGGCTTGAAATTATTTAACTATAATATTTAACAGTAGAAATACCTTAACTAAAAAGTACTTAGGTTTAAGAATTCACTGGGGTACCATTCCTGATAAGAGAATTTTTTTAAACAAATAAGCTCTTAATGTCATTCCCCATACAGCAGATATTCCTGCCCTCAATTTCAGTCAAATCTCTAACAACTACAACAGTTGTGACTTATTTATTTACTTATTATTTAACAAGGACATTTCTACGGCCATCCAATTCACACACGGTGACTTCGGGCAGCTTAAAACCCAAAATTCAAAGCCCAATAATCACCCAGACTCCTGGTGACAACATTCAGGCAAAGACAAACTGCTGATGAACTCTGTGTTATCCTGGGAACTTCAGACCCACTGACCAAGTCATGTCTTCAGGGCCTTTTAAAATATTATGAAGGTGAGGGCTATCCTTATTGATGCCCCACAGGCCAGGAGTCACCAAAGAAAAGTCCTTCCTTCTTGTTGTCCCACTACATCAATGGTAGGGGACCATGGCCCTTTTATGATCTGTGCACTTCAACTCCCAGGAGTCTACATGTCATAAAGGGGCAGTAATTCCCCACTTCTGCACTAGAAATAATTTCTTAATTGTGGAGGGGAGGGACCTGTAACATATCTTGGTTCCCCAATCTGTTGGTCAGATAGATGTAACTGGGGAAATGATCCTTCAAGTAACCTAGCTCTAAGCCATGTAAGGCTTTAAAAGTCATAATCAGCATCTTGAGTTGGACCAAGAAGCAAACTGGCAATCAATGCAGCTCCCACAGGCGATAGACATGTGCAAATCTAGACTTGCACAAAATTATGTGGGCCATCACAATTTGAACCCACTGAAGTTTACACATAGTTTACAAGGTGGCACCAAGTAGAGTGTACTTCAGTAGCAAAGACAGAAGATGACTAGGGCATGGATGGCTGTTAGAAAATCCTAATAGTCCAGGAAAAGGGTGCAAATTGAATGTTACCAGGCAAAAGTTACATTTTTTGAATTGTAAGCTGCCCAGAGTCATTCATTGAGATGGGCAGTTATAGAAATTGAACAAATAGTAAATAAATACACTGATGCACAGTTGGGCAAAGGCCCTCCTGGCCATGACTGCCACCTGCTCCCAGAGCTGAAATTGTAACTCCAGGAGAATGCTCAGATTGTACACCAGGACTGTCTGGGGCAATGCAACCTCGTTCAAGACCAAATATGGCAATTCTTCATGAACCAAAGAATTCTAAATTCAGAGCCATTCTGTCTTGCCTTGTTTCAGTTTCATCTCATCCCTCCCTTCTAGCCCTTAACAGCCTCCAGGCACTGTGTGAGGGAGGTTAAGATGCAGCCATTTTCTTCTTTAATTAGCCTTTCCCCCCCTTTCTTTCTCTGGCTTATTGAATAGTTAACGGCCCCTTTAAGATTAACTACTTTGATAGCATCCACAAATTTGTGTGGATCAAACTCATCTCCTCCAATAAATGGTATAATTTTTCTGGAAGAGATTTAACAACGGAAAGGTTTAGAGCAAAGGATCCATCTCCTCAAGAGATCCATCTCCTCAAGAGATGGAGACAAAATTGCAACATAATGTGGCCCCTCTGTTTTCCAGCTGTGCAGCACATGCTCAAAAGCCACTCCTTTAATTGGACATCTTGGCCCAGTCCTTCATGAAACACAGCACATCACCTCCACTGTGTGAAGCAAAGCACTGAAGGGGAATATCATCCATCATTCAAATATGTATAAGAGCCGCGGTGGCACAGTGGTTTGAATGCAGTACTGCAGGCTAATTCTGCTGACTGACTGCAGTTTGGCAGTTCGATCCTGACCGGCTCAAGGTTGACTCAGCCTTCCTTCCTTCCGAGGTAGATAAAATGAGGACCCAGATTGTTAGGGGCACTATGCTGACTCTATAAACCACTTAGAGAGGGCTGTAAAGCACTGTGAAGTGGTATATAACTCTAAGTTCTATTGCTATATGTCAGCCTTTCAAAACAGTTCAGACCAGGAAACCAAATTTAAGAATACTAATATTACTAATAATAACACCTTTGTTGTAAGGTTACAATAATAGACTCTTGCAGATCTGAAACTACTACTTCCCTCCCCGCCTTTCTAGAAAATTAGAGAGTGTCACTTCTGAGATGCTTTCCCCGTCCCCATTCCTACTGTGGTCTCAGATTTCTCTTATAAGACCATTGACTAGGCTGTGGCTCCCCATCTCATCGCTCAAGGCTATTCTCACAGGCTATTACAAAATAGGCTGAAAAATCCAAGCAGAACTTTTGACACCAATTTGATCTACTGTATAATAATCACCTAACCAATCAAACCAACAAACAAACCGATTTGGATTGCCAAAATAAGAATTGACACTAGATAGCAAAAACTCTACTTTTCTTCTACCAGTTAGTGGTCATCGACATTGTTACAGACCAGATTTGGTAGCCCCACTTTAGACCAGTTGGGGGTCATTATGGACCTTCTAATTTTTCATCCACACTTTAAAGTCATTCAAAGCATTTTTAAATCAGTCAACAGATGCAATCACTCGGGTGGTACGAAAACTCCCTTCCATAGCAACTGTAACCAAGGCACCCTCTTTCAGGCCCTACACAGAGTTAACAAACTAGGCCAACAGCCTGCTCAATTAGTTTATAACCTCAGTCAAAGATCACTTTCAGAACACAAACAAATAAAAATATAGCTGTCTTTTTCCCTGACAATTGCTTACACGCGCATATCAAATCTCCTTTGAAACTGAAGGGAATTTCAAATGCTGTTTGTGATATGGCCTCTGATATTGCTATTCAACTACAACCATGAAAAAAAGAAAACTTTTTTTTTGAAGGGCCATATCTAAAGTAAATCCTTAGTTGCTGACGATTGTGTAGGAGAAGATATGAAAGTCTGTGGCTTGAATCAGATTTATGATTGTCCTTTTATGTCCCCAAATTATATCTAGATAACCCCGGAGCCCCCTCAAGAAATTAGTCTCCATATATATTATGCAGGGGTGGGTTTCAAACATTTTAGCAAAGGGTTCTCTGCCCAGTTGCTGGATGGGTGTGGCCTAGTCAGCCTCCTGCACCACGGTGGGTGGGAGGGAATGTTTTTGCCCTTCCAGGGCTCTGGAGGCTTTCCTCGAGCCTCTGGGAGGGTGAAAATGGCCTCCCCAGGCTCCAGAGGCTCTCTAGAAACCAGAAACGGGCCCATTTCTAGCCTTTCCGAACTTCTGGGTGGCCCATTATTCGTCCTCCCCAAGCCTCCATGTGTGCCCTGCACTTACCTCCAAAATAGGCTATGTGGGGACTCCTGGGAAGGGTGGTGGGATGGGCACGGCCAGCCAGGAGTGGGTTTTGGGGGATTCTCCTGAACCTCCATGAACCTCCAGCACCCCACCCTTGATATGATGGATATTTGGTGATCAGAGTACAGACAGGTAGTCCTCGACTTATGATTACAACTGAGCACAAAATTTCCACTGCTAAGCAAGACAGTTGTCAAGTGAGTGTTGTCCCATTTCATGCCCTTTCCTGCCGCAGTTGTTAAGTGAATCACTGCAGAAATTAGTAACACAATTGCTAAGCGAATCCGGCTTCTCCCTTGAGCTTCCTTGTCAGAAGGTCCCTAAAGATGATCACATGATCTCAGGACATTACAATTGTCATCAATTTAAGCCAGTTGGCAAGTGTCCGAATTTTGATCTGTGATCATGGGGATGCCTCTCTGGTTGCAAATGTAAAAAAAAAAGGTCATAAGTCACTTGTTTTTCAGGGCTGTTGTAGCTTTGAGCAATCTCTAAACAAATGTTGGAAGTCAAGGACTAGCCATACCCCTACTCATTATATTGATTGATCCTTTGATTGATTGTGTAATGTAGGCAGCAGTTGAGACTCTCTAAATAAACCCTTCCAGAAATGGTGTAACATAACAGAAAAGGCAATTTGTGATTACCTATGTTGTGACTGTGGTGGTCTGAATGACAACCAGGGGTGGGGCTGCTGCGGGTTCCCAGCGGTTGAAGAGAACCCCTAGCTAAGATTCTGGGCAGTTCGGAGAGCCCCAAAATCCCACTCCTGGCTGGCTCTGCCCACCCCACCCTGCCCCTCCTAGGAGTCCCCACCTGGCCCGTTTTGGATGCAGGTAAGTCCAGGGTGCACAGAGACTTGAGGAGGGTAAAAAACAGGCTCCCCGGAAGTTCAGGAAGGCTGGAAATGGGCCAGTTTCAGGCTTGCAGAGAGCCTCCGGAGCCCAGGGAGGCCATTTTCGCCCTTCTGGAGGCTCAAAGAAAGCCTCCGGAGCCCGGGGGGGGGGCAAATACCCCCCCCACACCATGGTGCAGGAGGGTGACTAGGCTACACACACCATAGCCATGCCTACCCAGCAGCCGGGCAAAGAACCCTTTGCTAAAATTTTTGAAACCCACCCTTGATGACAATGCTCCGTCCATGGAAAACTCCCCATAACAGGCAAAGCTTAGTTCTATTTCTCTGAATGTGCATAGATTCTCCTTTCCAGACAATGTGAGCTAGAAACGTAGACGTTGAGGGCAAAACCAGTCCATCTGGCCCTGTTATTTTCCAAATTCCTAAAATGCTCAGGGACTATTCTATTTATCTTGATGTCAACACAATGTCAGCACGAAGGATGAAGAGGTTTTACTTCCAAACTCTTTTTGCGAAGATCACAAAACACTTCAGTCCCTGAACACCCAATTGCCAGGAAGTCTTACAGTTATTTTCATTTTCTTTCCTCTGAAGTTCAGCTTTTCCTCCCCTTTCCAGTTTTAAATCTCTATTGAGATCCAGTTTTAATCTCTATTTCTAAAGCTGGGAGGAGGGGGAAGAAATCTTGATTTGATTATGAGTAGTACGATATCATAATCTGACTCTTCTTGCTTGGAGCCACAGGTAGACAGTGTTCTACATCAAACCAAGTGTTCTGTAGCTTGTCTAAGCTTTGTTGAGGGGGAGCTTCTTGGATAATGGGCTACAATTCAGCTTCCTATTGATCTGAGATAGCTTCTCATATATTGCAATGTTGCTCACCGTTGCTGTTGTCTGAAGAGCATGTTTGTTTCTGCAATGCCCTGGGTATTCTTCCTGAACAGTTATATCTTGGCTGACCATCTGTTAGCAAGGAGCTTACTTTTGAGGAGATGGATCGGTTCTGAACAGGACCAAAGGATACCACAATGGCAGTTCAGCAAATGCCCAACTGGATCACATATTCCATGTCTACCTTATTCTCAGAATTTCAAGAAAATAACCTTGGAAGTACTGGGCTTTGAATATGGTAATGGAAGCTAGTGGTTGCAGCAAACTCTATCTTTTTTTCCAAGTCAACTAGTTGCACTCCTATTAAATTACCACTGTTAATATACCATGTTTCCCCCCAAATAAGACCCTGTTTTATATTTTTTGCCACCAAAAAGGCACCAGGTCTTATTTTTGGGGGGGGGGATGTCATCCACTGACTAACCTCGTTTGCGCACGTCACCCCCAGCCTCTTTTATATTGTCAGAGGTTTTCAGGAACGTCTTCTTCTACAACCAGTAAGGCTTTCCTGAAGGCCTCTGCAGCTGATAACAGAACTCCAGATCAATCCAGAGCTTTATTATCAGCTACAGAGGTCTTCAGGAAAGCCTTGTCAGCCTTGCTGGCTGCAGAAGAAAAGGGTCAACAAGGTAGGTGTTGGGGTGTGCGAGGCCTAGCTACAACTGTCCAAAGGTAAGTAGTAGGGCACCTCCACTCCCCCAACCCTACTCTAGCTTAATTTTTACCCGTGCACTCTGGAGTAGGTGGGATCTTAATTAGGGCTTATTTTGGGGGTAGGACTTATATTGGGTGCACATGTGTAAAAATCAAGCTACAACTTATTTTCGTGGTAGATCGTTGACAAAAGTATTACATTCAGAGGAATAATCTTAACCTATTAATTAGTTAGTTCTTGGTAGTGGAAATCCAAGCTTTTTACATGAAGGTCAGATGTAATCTTCAGCAAAAACAAAATAGGTCCTACTAGGTAAGCCAAACAGTCAAAACATTTTTTTCCATTTCTGATCAAGTTTGCATGTCTTTCTCTAAAATATCATTTCTAGTTGGAATTGGAAAAGCCATTTCAGCCCATCCTGCTTCAATTTCATAAATATAATCAAATTGTAACCCTTTGCGAAAAATCCTGGCGGGTTACTAACACCAGATATCAAATTGCTTTTGAACTCACAGTACGGGTGACTTAAATGGTTTTATAGCTGGGCAGAAGTCACATATCTTAAATAAGTTACTTACCTTCAGTAAATTTTCATACATTTTTTGGTGGGCAAGGGGCAAAATGGTACATCTGAAAAATTCAAGGTAATCATCTTACTTCATAGCCATTTTGTAGGTAATCTTGGCATTCAAGTCCATAACCACAAAAGCTCACAGGTGAATGAAATAAAAATTAGGTGGCAGTAAATAGCCATGTGGTCCTTTTGGACCACTTTCTCAAAATTATTTCTTTGGAAGAGAACGAAATTACAGGCAAGAAATATGTTTATCAAAACCATGCAGGGAAAACACTACCTTGAAACTGTATTTGTGTCCTTTTGCTGTTATAGCATCTTAATATTTGTTTGGCTCAGCTGTAGCCAGCTGAATTGGAAGTTCTGAAAACTTGTAAGAAGTTAATTTTCATGGCATGATTATGGTTCTGATTATTTAAGATTTTTATGAAGTGACTAAAAACAATATTCAAAGAAGCTTCTTCTAAGGGTGCTTATTTTAGAACAGATATTCAATGCTCTATTGCTTTTTCTTCTCATATATTACCAGTAGTGTATACATGTAACCCCTGACTTACAATCATTTTGCACACTTACAACCATTGCAACATCCCCATGTTGTTGGTAATCAAAATGTGGAAACTTGGCAACTGGTTCTTATTTATGAAAATTGCAATGTCTTGGGGTCATGTGATCACCTTAAAGATAAACTTACAAATGATTACAAAAGATTAATAAACTTACCAATGATTTCTTTGTCAATCCATTCAAATTCTTAACAATAGGTTAAGACCACTGAATTCCAGAAAATGAGAAATTCTTCACATATTTAGTTTCTGGACAAAGTGTCAGAACCGGATTTGTGAAGAATATTTTGTAAAAGTTTGACACAAATATTCTTTTCCCTTGCTTTTTGGCACTTCTAGATTATTGAACTCCATATGAATTGGATATCATGTTCATAGGGTAAACAGTCTGCAGATCAATAAACCAGGGTTTCTTATTTGAATTTGGAACAGAAACCCTGCAATTAAATTTTATATGACTGTTATTGTAGTAAGTTGGAAAGATCTCATTTATGACTGATTACACAGGTTTCATATTTATTTATTTATGATCTGTGCTGACAGGAACTTAACACTAACAATCATTCATTCATTCATTCATTTCCAAGACCAAGTCACAAAATTTAAAATGCATATGGATAATACACACACACACACACACACACACACACACACACACACACACATATGGAAGACATCATATAAAATTAACAATTCATTGGAGATACCAAACAGTTTCTATAAGCCGAGGCTATCGATAAAATTTTGATACTGCCTTTGATACACCCAAATTTTGGTCATTTAATAAAACATACTTCAGTCTGTTCTTATGACTAAAGTTTATTTGGCTCAAGAGGATGTATATGATTTATAATTCCCAGTGAGAGTACAGTGAGTACGTTTGATGTATGAATGGAACAAACTCAACCTCTATGTTTGAGCAAATATACACTCGAAATTTCATATGGAAATTTGGAATATATAACCAACTGTCACCCTAGTAGGAAGAGCATCTATAAGGGCCAGGGAACAGAGCCTTCTATGTGGGGTATACAAAATCTTACAGAAGTAATTGAGGAGTGTCCAAGGGGGACACTGTAAGGGAAATTGAAAAGTTTGGGTCTATCTAGCGGAATATCTAAATCCCATACCAAAATCCCAACTTCTACCAAGTTTTTTTCCTAGGTCCCAAACAAGTAGGGCTAGCATTGTCATTCCACACTGTTTTAGATCTTGATCTATTTGGTTGGTTTTTTACCAGAGAAGGCTGATGTATATGGAATGAACTGGGCCGATCAAGTTCTCCAAATGATTGATTTTGCCCAAAGTCTTAGACAACAGAATGTTGCCCATGCCTCAAATGAGACGCAGCCTAGCTGTAATCAGGTGATGGCATTTGAGGTTGTACAAGGAATATTTGACATTGGTCTCCTTGGCATGATGCTGCATGGATCTCAGCTGTGGATTTATGAAAACGTCTCAATCCTTGAACAAAATGTATTACATGTATAAAAAGCTACACAGCCAGTGGCATGCTATCTTTGTACTGTTGCCTTATTCATCACAATTGTAAGGTGCCTTCTGCTTTTCCTAGGTAAACAAGGTGAAACAATGAAATTACACGAGCATTGTTTGCTTTATATTTTATTTTTTATTACTTAAAATGAAGAATATTAGCAACATCTCCATCATTAAAAGAGAAAAGCTGGAATATTACCAATGTACGATGTTTATAGGTTCCCTGAGAACTACATATTGTAGATGATTTTGCATTAGGAAGCTCTACCAGTAAGGATTACTCTTATCTGAGGAAAGTATTGTCTTCATTTCATCACTATTTGCAAAAGCAGCATCCCCCCCCCCCCCCCCCCCGCGACATAAACATCCAATTCTCAAAAACCGCAGATGAGGAGATGAACAGTGAACTGCTGAGTCTTTGATTGATTGGAAAGACAGAACAGGAATAAAATAAATGAATGAATCACAGAATTAGGGCTTAATTAAACTAAATCACCAATTTGCTTCAAAATGTTATTGACCTTTTACAATGGCAGTTTCCTTCCCCTACTCTTTTTTTTTCTACTATAAAGAGGAGACACTACCTCCTGCTTTGCCCCCAAAACAAAATAAAGACTCCTCTCTGACTGTACTGTCAGGGTGTATAGCGTCCTTGCCATTAACATTAGCTATAAGACTATAAGTGAAAGATGCCATTTGACCGGACGGTGGGTAGCAGAATACTAATCCTTGGCTTATCCACCATTTTTCCTTTGTATTCTGTCTTCCTCCTCCTGTATTGTGGATGCAGTTCACACATAACACTAAACCATTAAAAAACAAACAAACCCTGATTTTCCCAGCAAGCCCATGGCCCGGTTTGCACAGGATGTTAAGTTTTAAAGTTGCCTTCATGTCAGACTCAGTTGCAACCAAACAAACCATTTATTATGGACTATAATCCAAACATTGGGAATTATAATGGAGGAAAAAACTCACTAGGGAGAGTCTGCAAGGAAGTTTTGTAGAATTGAGCACTCAACACTCAATCTATTATTTTTTTACTTTAAAACAATTTCTCCTGCTCTAAGTTTACACTGAGTCTACTCTCCATACTACTAAGTCTGCTCTCCATACTACTAAATCCACCTACAAAGAACAGTTTTAAGAGTCCTTCTAGTCTATCTAAAAGAGGAAGAAATGCCCAGATGGCTTTTGAGGCATAGTGTCTCTCTTGGTGTTATTTATTTATTTATTTTATTTATTTATTGAATTTATATTGCCATCTATTCGCCCTTGGCGACCTGAGGCAGCTTACAGAATGCAAAACCATATTTAAAATTAAAAATTAAAAACTAACAAAAAGAATCAAATAAATTAATAAAAGCACAATAGAACAAAATCTGGGAAAAAGATAATTAAAAAATTAAAAAAAATCACCCCCAACTCCCACCGTCCACTCCAACGACAGCAGATCACACAATCCATTTGATGGGCTCCACCCCACTCTGGGTTCCTCAGGCCTGCTGGCAGAACCAATGTTATGCTACCTAAGTGAGTCTTATGCTAGCCTACTGTTTACCGACTTAGTATTTAACTTTGAAATTGTACGCGACCAGGTAAAACTATGCAATGACAAGAATCACAGACTTGGAACTCTGCATGAAATGAATAAAGCCAGTAGATGGGGAAGCTTATGGCTTTCCAAATGCTGCTGAATCACAATTGCCAGCAATTCCATCCACTATAGATTCTGTTGAGCAATACCGTGAGTTATAGGTCAACAATATCTGGAAGGCCACCAATTTCTTACTCATTCATTAAACCATTTAAGGAAATACAATGTTCAATATAAGGAAACTAAATAGAAAGCAGAGCAGTGAACATTGGAAAGAATCATGCCCCCCACCCCTCCAGATTTCCCAACAATGTGATTCACAAAGCAACTTTAATAAGTGTTCCCACCATCTTCTTCAAGTTCACCCCACAATGCTTCAATAGCTAAGTCATTGTAACTTCTCCTTAGTTGTAAAAGATCCTAACATTCTAAATGGTTCTTAGCTATCAGAGACTTTGGTAGAGGAAGAAGAAAAGGGAAATGTTTAAACTATCTTCTGAATAAATGTTGCTGCTTCAATATTTTTTTTAAAAAAGTAAAAATGAAAATATATTGGAAAATGTCAAGTCATTAATCCTGCCCTAGAACGAAAGTAGGCAACTTGTAGATCCAATTTCCATTAACTCCAACCAGTACAATCAATGGTGAAGGATAATGGGAATTGGTTCAACATCCAGAGAGCTCTGTCTCTGACTTATAGCTAGGCTACATGTACACCTAGCCGAGAGAAGGGATTGGTTCATTGATTAAGTTCTAGAATAGTGGAGGAAGGAAATGAAGACAATAACCCTTTCCATTTTGCGGCAGCAATAAAGAACAAAGAATGAGGGGCTAAATTCTTTTAGTTCACTCCTGTCCATCTAACAGGATTGGTCACTCTCTGTGCCGTACTGCCTGTCCAATGTCATGGTTTCATAAACAAGTAAGCTAAAATCTGTTCAATCAAGGTCTTTGTACTGCTGTACTTTTATCCATCGCATCCATATAAGTTCTTTGCCTCTCTAAAAATTAACCGATTCATAAGTAGTTTATCTGAAAACTATAATAATCAAACCATTCAGTTTACCCTTGACGTCTGTTTTAATGTATCGCTTGGAGTTGCTGTGATCTACTAGTTCTTTCAACCCAGTGAAGGCCAGATTTATACTGTACTATTTATTATTTACCTGTATAACAGTTTGTATATCTTATTTTTCATTAAAACGAATCCCACAATACTTAGGACCAGAGGTGGTATTCAGCAGGTTCTGACCAGTTCTGGAGAACCAGTAGTGGAAATTTTGAGTAGTTCAGAGAACCGGCAAATGACACCTCTGACTGGCCCCGCCCCCATCTATTCTTATTTATTTATTTATTTGATTTGTCAATTGCTTACAAAATAACAGGTATAAGTATAAACATAGTTATGAATATATTCTCTGCCTCCTGAATCCCAGTGGATTGGCTGGGTCTTCTTTTGTTGCCCTGCACAGGAGAATGGAGCTGGAAAGCAGGTTAGTGGGGTGGGGAGGGAATGGGGATTTTGCAGTAAGCTTCCCCTGCCACACCACCAAGCCATGCCGTGCCACCGCCCACCAAGTCACACCCACAGAACCAGTAGTAAAAAAATTGAATCCTACCACTGCTTAGGACCTACACAATTTAGGATATACACATTGTGAAATGAAAGTATTTCTTCACAACAATACATTTGAAAAAAATGACATCGGGTATTCATCATCCGTGCAGGAGAAAATACATTCGTGTCAGCTTTCATATGGCATTGAATGTTGCCAATTTTAAAATACTGTATGTAATGTTGTGGGCCATGTGCAACTATTTGCTGGCAATGAATGAAAAGATCACAATGTTATTCAGGCTCCTAAATGATACACACATTATTGATTCTATCAGTATTGGAAGATTAGAATTGAACAATTTCCAGACGAAATGAAAACAGGTGTTATCTTTGGTAACGCTGACGTGTTACGATCTCGTGGTGTCCAAATCAGCTTATATCTGGGACTGTCTGATGAGGCAGGAAACCAAGCTGGAGTGAGCTGTTTGTTTATGAGCAATTGCCACCACAGCCAGATTGCTTAAGATGAACAACATTTTGATGTTTGCCAACTGCTGACTTCAGATGGACGCTTCCACCAATTGAAGGAAATATTCCAAATATCAGACTTTTTGTTCCGTCTGTGCCAAGAGGACTCTCCCCTACCTCTTTCAAATTAAAGAAGGCTATTTCAACTCTTGGGCAAAAATGTGGATTTTAAGTTGATATTCATATCTCGGTTTGTGAGTGTGTCAGTCTGCGTGCATCTCTGTGTCTCACTTGCCAATGGTTTTCAGGCTCTAATCCAAGGCAAGATTCCAGGCTATTAGCTTATGTACACAAAATGCCCAGATTCACAATTCTTTTGGATGTCATAGAAGGCAGGGGACTCAAAGCATCAGCAGCTTCCTGTCTATACTTTTGTGTAAAATGCAAAGTTTTCTTTAGTAATAGGCAGACTCAAGTAGGATTAATTAGGAATTGTCTCAATGTAGTCAAACATTTTGATGAGTCATTCGTTAAAAGAAATTCAAAAGCTGATCTTGACTCATCATGCTGATGTATATATATTGTGCTGGTGCCATGAACAGGGTGATTATTGTATTGTCTTCTTGGGTATTGTCTATTTGTGTCAATATTAAATGATTGTTGCATATATGCAGCAAAATAGCAGACTTTTCAACAGTTGGTTCTGTTGAAGTCTGGCTGAAAATGTGCAGAAATTCATTTCACATCCCAACTCAGAGAATAACTTCTGGGAGAAATTTGGACTCCAATAATAATATACGCTTGCTTTCCATGTTATCTGTGTTACGTTTCAATGTCTGAATGGCACTAATAAATTTTTAGGGACTTCATCAGGGTACAGAAGTAATACCCCCAATCCGCTAATGGCTCAAGTTGGCATTTCTTTTGCATCACCAGATCTGGTCTAAAGAAATCAGCATGATGACCAATAGATGACAAAAGAGAGATAACAAAAGATAGCCAGGTTTGGGAATATTTGCAAACCAGATATGGGAGCTTCGCTTCAACAGAGATGCACAAGGCTTCTAATCAATGCAGTAGTTGCTTTGTTCTGCTTGGCAGTCCAAATCTCTGGGTATGGTTCTATGTGCTGCTGTTCGCAAGGTGGATAAGCCTCAGAGAGGCAGATGACCTAAGTCCGTAATAAATGCAGATATTTGATAATAGCAAACTTTGGAATCAGAGCTATTATATAGCTGCCCATCCACTTTGAATCTACCCATAAGAGACTTTTGCATCATGAATGAATGAATGAATGAATTCTTTATTGGCCAAGTATGATTAGACACACAAGGAAGTTGTCTTGGTACATATGCTCTCAGTGTACATAAAAAGAAAAGATACATTTGTCAAGAAACATAAGGTACAACACTTAATATAGTCATAGGATACAAACAGGCAAGTACTAGGAAACATAAATCAATATAAATCAAGGATACAAGCAACAAAGTTACAGTCATACAGTCACAAGTGGGAGGGGATGGGTGATAGGAGCGATGAGAAGATTAATAGTAATAGTAACGCAGACGTTGTAAATAGTTGGACAGTGTTGAGGGAATTATTTGTTTAACAGAGTGATGGCGTTCAGGAAAAAACTGTCCTTGTGTCTAGTTGTTCTGGTGTGCAGTGCTCTATAGCGTCATTTTGAGGGTAGGAATTGAAACAATTTATGTCCAGGATGTGAGCGGTCTGTAAATATTTTCACAACCTTCTTTTTGACTCGTGCAGTATATAGATCCTCAATTGAAGGCAGGTTAGTAGTAATTGTTTTTTCTGAAGTCCTAATTATCCTCTGAAGTCTGTGTCTGTCTTGTTGGGTTGCAGAACCGAACTAGACAGTTACAGAGGTGCAGATTACAAATATGGTACAATCCTCCCCCATTTCTTTTCTCTCTAAAATCTTATAGTAAAGCCACCCTAAGGGTAGTCAGGTTAGAAGACTGTAAACTTCCCGATTTTGTTAAAAATTCTAACTTGTGTACCCCACCCCATTGTGACTAACAACCAGGAGGCTGCACATTGATGATTTCTGTTGTGTAAGGAGCACTCATCGCATAGTTTAAAAAGTCCTAGTTCACTTCCATGAACCAGGATGAAAAATGCAATCCTGTCTGAAATGTTTGAGGAACACCACCACTTAGATAGAGTTCCAAGAATAAGATTGCATTGCCGAATTTCATCTTCAAATTAAGTCAATGTGATAAAATCAGTCCAAGACCCGGAAGAACTACACTGACGTCAAGAGCCAAAAGAACTACATTGAGGGTCATCCTCTTTCATGGAATATCAGCAGGTGATTTAGGGCTAATCATTGCCCCCTTAGTTCAGCCTCCCTTACAGGAATGTTGTGTAGAAAAATTGGAGGAGAGAATGCTATACGCGCTGCCTTAATCAATTGAAGAAAAGACAGGATACGAATTTAACAATTGCTCTCTTTCAACACTGCCTCGAGTATTACAGACCAGCAAGTTGGCTGGGAAATTCTGGGGATTGAAATCCACGTGTTTTAACAATTACAGAGGTTTAGAAACACTGCTATAGACTTTCCTGAGCTGGATGAGCCATGGCACCATTTTCCTCCATAGTTGCAGGGGTGGGCAGCTATGGCCCCTTTACATCCTGTGGACTTCAGCTCCCAGAATTCCTGAGCTAAGGAATGAGTTGAAATTCACAGGAGCCATCGAGGCCCACCTAAGGCTTCATCTCACAGCACTCCCAGTTCTTCATTTTAAACATAGGCAGTTCTGTTCCCAACTCCATCTTTACCTGAAATTTGCATGTAAGAAGGAACTCATATTTACAAACTGCCTAATACTAAAAAATGGTGGATGGCATTCTCCTTCTTCGAATCAACCAACTGCTAAAGCCGCATGATGTTTTTAGGAAGCACCGAAAACTGGCTATCTATTGAAAACATACGGCTTTTCACCTATTCCTGAATGAATTGGGCAGCTTCAGTGGTTCATCAGTTGGAGGAAAGAAGAATGGTGTCTGCCATTTTTAGTAATACTCTAGAGACAGACAATTTGTGTGTAGGGTGTTAGATCTGGGAGGATGGTTCAAGAACGGAGGCAAGACTCAGATAGCAACAACAGCTCTTTATTAGTGACTTCAGATCTGAGCAAAGAATCCCAGCTGCAGCAGCCCCTTATATAGGGCTGGCTGCCGCTAGGCAGCCAATGAAGGCAATTTGAGTTTGCCGCTCTTGGCAGGGCCAATTGCGGCAGCCCGTTTACTAGCCAATTGGATCAGTCTGCGGTGACCAATCACGATCTGCTATTCGCGGGCCAATCAGAGTTGCAGGCTTTCGAGCCTGCTAGTCCGGAACATAGGGGTTGTCCTTCTTAATTTGGGGATGGCGTATAGTGGCAATATAGTCTTACTCTAGTTTTAAAATCACTGTTCACAGATCCGTGTGCAATGTTTGTGTTCAACTGCTAGGGTGGGAGATAGGTAGCTAATGGCAATGCATGCTGCCTTCAGGATCACATCCTCCTTTCACAACCCAGGACATCGGACAAAAGTTTTTTTTTTCTTAATCTTCTTCTCTCTTTCTCTTCCTTTTGTGAATTGTTTGCCCCTGCTTTGATAAATACATTTGCCATCTGCAGTTATTTTCCGACAAGTTTGCAAACCACTTTCAGCCACTCTGAGTTGGTGAACTGTTTGTTTTGATTTTTAACCAGGGGTGATGGGGCGCCCTTGCCTTCCACTTTGGCCTGTGTAATGAAATGATGGGCAGGGTTGTCGGTGTATAAATCAGAAGGACAGTGGCTTTTAAAAAGGGCAAATATCAAAGCCAGATGGGTTTCATGCTCTCCCATGCTTTCTCCTCAAATATAAATTCTTTCAAGAAGAAGCTTCTCTTTTATTGTGAGATTTTTTTTCCCTTGCTGCACTGATTTTTTTTCACCCCACAGTTTTATTTTATTGTTATTCCTTTTCCTTAACCTTGGAATCCTCAGAAACTTTAGGAGAGGAGTCTTTCCTTTTGCTTCTTGTGAAAAATGGGGTAAGAGCCATGGGTGGCAATAATCCAGTGATCCTGGACAGTGTGCTACTGCGATATCTCTCTTACTGTAAGAATGTCTTCCTCACCACAAGCTACTTTTCAAATACTGTCTGGGTTCACACATATGGCTAATCCATAGATTATGCACAACCAAATGTCTCACACTTAAACAATATGCTAAGCTAACACCAAATCAGCCAAACAAAGCCTTAGACCAAACTTTTTAAACAGGGGGCCAATTCACAGTCCTTCAGACTGTGGGGGGACCAGACCGCCTGGGTGGGTGTGGCTAGGTGGTCATATGACTGGGTGGGTGTGGCCAATTTAACAATACATTAAACAATACACACAAATTAAGCTTTAATTTGTTATGCTCCTGGGACTGGATATCAGGTTAGTGAAGGGATGTGGCTGCCTTGGGGTGTGTGTGTGTGTGAGGAACTTCTGTTTGTGTGTGTATCTTTCTCTCTCTCTCTCTTTCTTCCTCCCTCCCTCTCTCTTTCTCGCTGGAGGCTGGGGAGGCCTCTGTGTCTCCCATTTTTGGCCTCCTTGGCCTCTGGAAGGCTGGTAGGGGCCGGCAGGTAGATGGGGTGATGTGGGCAGGGCAGCCTCGTGGTCCCACACGGGCCAGATTAATGGCTTCAGTGGGCCGTATCCAGCCCGCTGGCCGTAGTTTGAAGACCCCTGCCTTAGATGGTCTCCTTTTTATTACAGTCAACTGCATGGCACAGATTTCAGGATGCTACCTGATCTATTTTCATTCCACTTGGTTAAGGGAAGGACTGTGATTTTAGAGGGATATTAAGCTGCGGTTAATATTTTTTCCTCTTCCCTCCTCATCTCTTTTCCTTATGTGTCATCTTTTTTAATATTATTATTATTGCAGGATCCAATCAGAGTTGGTCACCAGGACCAGAGGTTTTGTTTTCCAAGCTTTTGGACTCGTGCTAGACCCCATCTTCAAGGAACTTCTGGGTCAGCCACTAGAACCAGAGATTTTCTTTGTTCTGAGCTTATGGACTCACGCTGGAACCCATCTTCACGGAAATTCTCTCTGTGAGACAAATTCCCTGAAGATGGGTTCCAGCATGAGTCCGAAAACTCAAAAGAAAAAAAAAAACTTCTGGTTCGGGTGACTGACCCGATTGGATCCTGCAACATTATCCCAGGACATGTATATTCATTTGTGATTATTAATATTGTTATTTAAAGCTGGAGATAAGGGATTGTGTTACTACTTAAAATACCTGTTTGGATCAGGTACGAAGTAAAATGCATCAAATAAATAATAAATGATTTTTACACTGAAATTTTCTGTACTATGAGCAAACAGAGATTTTTTTTTTTGTGAGAAATTTGTAAGTATAGGCAGTCAGTTGGAATCAGGGTAAAAACATATTACATATACAAAGCACACCAGTTTGTTCCTGGAACCTTTTATTTAATTTACCTCATGGACTGGGGGAAACATATAGGGGAGATTTAAATTATTGTTTTCTATATTAGCTGATGGCAATTTGGAAAAGCCTCCTAATCGGTTCCCTACCACCACACTCATCAATTAATTAATTAATTAATTAATACTAAGCACAAGAATCAGAGCCACAGGAAGAGTCCATCCAGCCTATTATTAGCTCATTCTTTAACAAATTCTTCTCATACAAGAAGCGTCTTCTTAGTTACCATCATCAGAATGACTATGAAAGGCAATGAAAATAGATGGAGCCATGTACGCTAAAAGAAGATTGCATTTCTGAAAAGAGAGGAGAGAGGAACACAACACACACACACACACACATACACAAATGCTGAGGGGGAAAAATAGCTATTATACACACTTCAATGCTCAGTAAAATCATGAGAAAATGGGAGTTTTTGAAGCTTCTCCTCCACAGTGTACACAACATAATCATTAAAATGACCATGCGGCAGAGAAAATAGAAATGAGCTTCATGGCTGATATTATTTATATAGCTGCATTAGTAATGCTAGACTTGCTCTTCAAGGCACCAGCCAACTTTCCTTCGTTCCTTCGTTCCTTCCTTCCTTCCTTCCTTCCTTCCTTCCTTCCTTCCTTCCTTCTTTCCTTCCTTCCTTCCTTCCTTCCTTCCTTCCTCCCTCCCTCCCTCCCTCCCTCCCTCCCCCCCTTCTTTTCCCTTCCTTCCCTTTCTTCCTCTCTCTCTCCCTCCCACATTGTTTCTGCATGCATGCTAGTAAAAGAAAAGTCAATCTTATTATTCCTCATTCCAGAGGTCAGCAATGTGCCAACCATGGCATCAGTGGACCCATTGAAACTGTCTTTCATACCTACCAAGTAATCTGCCCAAAGCTGACCTTTCCAAAATGTATTTAACAGAATCATACATAAGTAAACATAAGAAGCTATTCTATAAAGCAAAATTCCAGTCTTCAGCATTATCTTTATTTACAATAACGCTCCTGGGCCACACAGGGACCATAGATATTCTTAGAACATTATAGAGTGTATGAGTTGGAAGGGACCTCTAGGTCATCAAGTTCAGTCCCTCGCTCAATGCTGGAAGCCATTAAATCACCCCTCCCATTCACTCTTGTTGGCAGATTGGTTCACTTTTAATCTTTCTTGCTCTGAGAAAGATTCTGAGCTGGTTTGGGTTGGAGCAGCCTATAAGCCTTGTAAGTAAGGAAAGAAACATATTCCTCTAATATTTACTTAATTCAGCATTTTCATTTTGTTAAGACATTGTATTCTGGGTTTTCTTAGAAAATAGATTTGCACATTTATATGTAGCAATGGCAATAACAATAGCACTTAGACTTATATACTGCTTCACAAGGCTCTACAGCCCTCTCTAAGTGGTTTGCAAAGTCAGTATATTGCACCGAACAATTTGGGTCCTCATTTTGCCCACCTCAGAAAGTCAGGATCAAACTGCTGGCAGTCGGCACAATTAGCCTGCAATATTGTGTTCCAACCACTGAGCCACCATGGCTCCGATAGGTAGATGGATGGATGGATGGATGGATAGATCCAACTACCCATCAATCATATAGACCCATATATATAGAGAGAACATAATAACTGCACAACTCCAACTACCCATCAATCATCTGTGCAGATTGAAGTGTAAAAAATTAAAAATATCTTTTAGACTGCTATCATATTACCTCTGCTCTGCAAACTAAATATCCAGTCCTTGTAACTGTTCAGCTTATATTGTAAGATATCCCTAGTAATTTTCCTTAAACCTGGTCAATTACTTTGTTCGAGTAGCTGCAAATCTACTTGCCCAAAGAACTGTTTAGTCTACATTTATCTATTTGTCTATAAAGATGTTATGAGAAAACCTGTCAAAGGCTTTTACTAAGAACAGCATGCACCACCTTCATCTCCCAGACCACTCAGTCATAGAAAGTGATAAAAATATTTTTATAGGACTTGCTCTTGATAAAGCCATGCTGAAGCTTGATAACGGAGCAATTATTATTTGTGCTCACTGTCATCCTGCTTGACAACATGGTCTTAATCTTGACTAGAATTCTACAGTTTAACTGGGCCGAGTTTCTCCAGGTCCTTCTTCTTCTTCATCTTGAATATTTAAATTATGTACCTCTCCAGTCTTCCAGAACCTTCTCTTGGACTTTTCAGAGATCACAGTTACGAATATGGAGATCACTTCTTCCAACTCTTTCAATATCTTGGGATGTACTTTGTCTTGCTCTTACCTTGAATGCATTTCAAGTTGCAAGATAGGTTCTTTTTATAAAAGCATTAAATAATTTCCCCTATTAATTTCTCGTTTCTCCTGGGCAGCAGATCCATAGCCTCACTGGCTTGTTTAGCAAATCTCTTAACTCTAAAAATCATATTTTGCCTGTCTCATTTTTATAACCAAATATAGTCAGACAGTCAAATATCTCAGTAATAGTTCTGGTAGTATAGAATCCAGGGCTGTCTTAAGGCATGGGCCTGATGGGCACTTGCCCGTGGGCCCCACGAGCATAGGAGCCCCATACTAACCTGTGTATGCTAACGCTTCAATGTACCTTGTATCATATAAATACAGCAACTGTAGGGTTTACTGAGTATTATTGTGTTTTTCAAGCCTTGTGTATTGTTCAAATGTTTATCATGTTGATTAGTTGTTGCTGCACAGCATGTTTTTAACGTTTCAACACTGATTTTGCTGGAAGTGCCAATAAAATAAATATATGTTTAATTTTATCGACCATTTACATTTTTATGAGTAGTTGTCATAGGGGCCCCAGTACACTGCTTTGTCCAGGGCCCAGAATGCTGTTAAGATGGCACTGATAGAATCCTGTTAACTTGGACCATTTGTTCACATTTTGTGGACCACTTCCCATCCATTTTCTCCAGGACCCTGTATGTCCTATCCCCTTGCATAAGAGGATATTGAGAAGGCTTTTTGACATCACTAGCCCAGTGGTGGGATTCAACAATTTTTACTACCAGTTCTGCGGGCAGGGCTTGGTGGGCGTGGTGTGGCTTAGTGGACATGGCTTGGTGAGCATGGCAGGGGAAGGTTACTGCAAGATCCTATTCCCTCCCCACCCCACTAACCTGCTTTCCAGCTCCATTTTCCTGTGCAGGGCAACAAAAGAAGACCCAGCCAATCAGCTGGGACTTGGGAGGTAGAGAATAGATGGGGGCGGGGCCAGTCAGAGGTGGTATTTGCTGGTTCTCTGAACTACTCAAAATTTCCGCTACTGGTTCTCCAGAACTGGTCAGAACCTGCTGAATACCACCTCTGCACTAGCCCTTTTCATGTTGGAGAGAGAGGCAACAGCATGTACTCCTTGCTTGCCATTAAGTGTTTGGGAGGTCAGCTGGACTGTCTGGAACACCAAGCAAGTGCATAATACTGTAATATTTACAAATGATGTTAAAACATTGTGCCTGCCTGGCTCCAATGACTGCAGGTCTCTGATATGCATAGTAAACAAGACCCTTGTTAATGGAAGTCTTGATTGTTGGTATCTATTTATGGAATAATCACAAAGAAAAAGATGTCATTTCCAGTTTCTGTATAGGTAGTGTTCTGACCCAAGTCTCGTTCAAAGCAAATAAACACCAAACAGAGATAAAAGCAAAACCTTTTTAATGCTTCTCTGTGAATTCCGTTCATTCACAGTAAAACATTATTAAAAACTAATTGTCCCAGATAAGAACAAGCCTTTCCAAGGTTGTGCAAGGCTGCCAAGAATGCTAGATTTAATTGCAAAAATAAATAATCAAAACCAAAAGTCTCCAAACACAAACCAGGACAGTCCGAACTTCCACAAGACTTGAAGTGCAAGAACTTCTTTGCTTCCTGCAAAGAATCCCACCCCTGAAGGCTGGCTTTTATCCCTTAAGGGAGGGGCCATCACCTTGCAGCCTTAGTCCCAAGTCGCCTGTGCTGCTGCAGCTGCTCTTTCCTTAGAGCAGCCCTACGTGCATGTGCACTGGGCAACAGGCTCCTCAGGGTCCTCTGCATCACTGCCCCACTCTCTGATAGTCCTGGCCTCATCCCTGAATCACACACAGGCCCCTCATCTGAGTTCTCACTCTCAGAGACCGCAGCCATCTGCACCTGCTGCCAGCGAATCACAACAGGTTGTCCTTGACTTACAATCACAATTGAACCCAATATTTCTATTGGTAAGTGTAAATGAATTTTAGAACCTTTTGTTGCCACAGTTAAGTGAATCACTGGAAGTGTTGAGTTAGTAACATGGTTATTAAGTGAATCTGGCTTCCCCATTGACTTTGCTTGTCAAAAGGTCGCAAAAAGCCAATCACGATTCCGGGAGACTGCAACCGTCATAAATGTGAGTTGGATGCCAAGTGTCTGGATTTTGATCACATGACTATGGGGCTGCTGCTATGGTCATAAGTGTGAAAAATGGTCATAAGGTCATAAGTTTTTTTCAGTGCTGTTGTAACTAAATGAACTGTTGTAAGTTGACGACTATCTGTACTCACTTCCAAAGCTGATAGCTAGTGATGTAAAATGAGAACCAAACCATGACATCATTGTAAGCTGCTTTTAACCATAACATCCAGGAGGAAAATACTCAATGCCACAACAGGGAAGTATTTCCTTGTTTCTCAAACATTCAGCTCTTCTACTTATTAAAGTGCATGGTTCAAGAGCCACGAGGCACACAGAATGGAAATGAGAGCACTTGAAGAAGCCAAGAGACACGGCTTCCAATGTAGTCCAGTATACGTTGTGTGTTCGTTTCTTCAGAAATGAAGAAGTATGCCTTGAGGAGTTTGTTTCCAGCTACACATTACTCCAAGTGCATTATAGCTGAAATGACATTTTGTCAAAGTTCAGCATCTGAATTTCAAAATAAATGTCCAGGCAGCAATATTGAAAACCTTGGTGAAAGTAAGGCAGACTGAGGAGAATCAATAAATCCTGAATACAACATTTATTTAAATGTGCAAATATGATAAAACCTTGTGCTACAATTAGTAAAATAGCTCTAGCCATGTTCTTTTTCTTATCTCGTGGCTTTCCTTTCTTTTCTTTATTGTTTTTTTAATAATACTTGTTGAGTTTTGTGTAGCACTGAAAGGAAATACTTTGATGAGTGCATAGTTAGGATTAATACATGCAGACGTATATCATAGACTCTAATGTTGTTTGGATTGTACATTTTAGTTGTTCAAGCTTCAGATAAGCTTTTCTGAATTTTTATCTCTTTAGGCCTTAGATTAGCTGTTTAGGCCTTAGAAGTAAACTGCTAAGATTCATTTTTCAAGGTTAAATCCATTAAAAAAAATTAAATGTATTGATTTTTTTAAATACAAAGAAATTATAGAAAGGAGATGATATACCAGAACCCAACAAGCTAATTAATTGTGCAGCTTTAACAGCAAAACAAACAAAAAGAAAATACAAAGAATATGATATAACAAGCAAACCATTTTAAAAAAAAACCCTAAAAAGTTAACATATTAAATTTCCAAGGTTGGTAAAATGAGGACCCAAACAGTTGAGGGCAATATGCTGACTTTGTAAATTGCTTAGAGCAGTGACCCCCAACCTTTTTTGTGCTGAGGCCCGGTACCGGCATCACAAAATCATCCGTGGCCTGGTACCGGCATCACAAAATCATCCGTGGCCTGGTACCAGCATCAGAACACATGGCAAGGGAAGCCAAGCGACCGGCCAGCCAGCCGTCCCCCGCTTCTCCCTGCCACCTTCAACTCCTCCTTTGTACCTGTGTCGATGGGCTTCACGATGGCTTCAGGACAGTTGCTCAGCTCACCTTGCCGTGCGTTCTGAAAGAATCCTGGCCCCTTAGTTTTGTTCGAAGCCGCCCCCCCCCTCGATGAAACTAAGGCGCAAGGATTCTTTCAGCACCCAAACACCACTCTCTACCTGGAAAAGCTCATCGGAAGCACTTTTTCATCAAAACAAGATGGCGGCGCCCAGCAAACCAGCAGCCCAGTAGAAATTGTTCCACGGACTGGTACCGGTCTGGGGACCGGTGGTTGGGAACCCCTGGCTTAGAGGTCTGTAAAGCACTGTGAAGCAGTATATAAGTCTAAGTGCTATTGATATAAATCCCCTAAACATATGACATATTCATTTAATCATTCAATGACTATGTACTGTATCAAATCATGTATAAACAGAGGTATGCTTATAAGATGTTTTGAAAACTAAGCCCAGGCAAAATAAACTGTCATTTTTACCCGATTAGTAGGAAAATTGCCTTTTCATAAAATGGAGGTTAAACATTTCTTGAATTCTCTCAACTTAAAATTATTTAGGCTGTAAACACTATAATCTATGAGCTCAAAGACACAGCCTCTTTGCTGTTCTTTCCTGGATAAACAGGAAGGAATCAAGTCAGCATAATTCAAGATGCACATGCACCCATACAGTATGCCCTTAGAAAACACCTGGAATAGAGTCACACTGTGCTGTGTCCTTTATAACTCCTCTATGGAACAGTGTAAGGGCAGTGATGGGTGGTTTTCTTTGGTTGAAATTCAAATGTCATCAACTGTGGGAAAATCCACCATGGACCATTCTATACTGTAGGTATGCCAAAATAATGCTCCATCAAATCATTTTTTTTCCCCTCCCAAAGGACTGCTGACTTATTGACTTAAGAACCACCAGATGGCAGCAAAGAATTCATGTCTCTTAATTGCAAAGTAAGTGATTCCTGGGGTTTATGCCCACCAGATTGGGGCATTGCATAAGTATTTTTAAAGGCAGAATTCAAGAAAGTTGTCATGGTTCAGGACTCAGACTTTGATGAAGCTGCTCCAGCTGAACCCTGAAATGTCAGCCCTGGGAGACTCCAAGCCAAGAGTCATCCGAGGCTGATCAAACGCAAATACTGAGGTAGCAGCTGGAGCAGTCAGATGATGACAAACTACCTCTACTTGGAACTAGATGGAGAACAGAACATAGATGCTCAATGAGGCACCTTGCCAAGCAAGGGAGTAATCCTCCTGATTAAATACAGTGGCTGCAACTTGATTGACGAAACAGCCATGACCCATCTGATCTTCTGCTCTGGTGTATCATTCCTGGGAATCACGCTCATGTAACTCTGACCTAGAACTGGCTGACAAACTTGATTTGGATCTCAGAACTTGGACTGGATTTTGACTACTCTTCTGTGTTGAAAACAAAACCACTCAGGTAAGCTGAGAAACTTTGTTGATTTACATTTCTTTTTTGTCTGCTGATGACTGCTGGGCCTTACGTAAATTGCTTTCTTCACCTGACAAATTGTGAGTGTGTGAGGTTGACAGGAGGGGAGTGTCAGTGCATGTTACAGATTGGCTCAGCTGGGAGGTGTTTTTCATATAGCCATATAATTTTTTTCCAAAATGGTTGCCTGTGGACATTAGATGGCATCAAAGAGATTGCCTATTGCTCCTGGCTACCGTCTAGTGGCCTTCCAAATTTGGGCAGCTAAAATTCAGTCACTGAACAAGTATTATTGTATACAATTTTATTAAGAAACTTTAATATAATGGTAAAATCCTAATACAATTTAAACTGTTAAAAAGTGAACAGAGAAGGGTAAAAATTCAAGGAAAAAGAAAAAGAAATGAAAGAATATTATACCGAAAATGAAAAGTAATATATAAAGAAGCAACTTCCAGGATAAAGAAAGGATAAAGGAAGGAAGATAAAACTGAATACAAACCAATATAAAGTAAGAAAAAGAAAGAAATCAAAGAGAGAGCTAAAAGTTCGAAAAAGCAAAAAGAAAAACAATAGAAAAGAAAGAAAACACACAAAGAAATGGTTTCTGATTTTCTTTACAATAGTAAAGAAATAGCACAATTATAAATTTACCTCTTATGTGGTTACAATATAATGTTCTTCCTTCTCTATCCTAACTAATAATCAAAACCATAAACCATAGTTTTCTGCAAGGGTTTTCCAGTGGTCAATAAACATAAATATTGTCTTTTTTCTTATTAAAAAAAGTCAATTTAGCTATTTCAGCAAGTTCCACCATATTCAGAAAACCATTCGTCCATTGTGGGTAACGCTAAATCTTTCCACCTTTGTGCATACAATAATCTTGCTGCAATTATAATATACAAAAGCAAAGTTCTATGACTTTTTTCCAACTGTTTGTCTATCAGTCCCAAAAGAAAAAAAAACTTTGATCTTTCTTTAGAATCCTCTGAATCAGTGTGTGTATTTGAATCCACAATTTTCTAGCTTTTTTATATGCTTATCAAGCATGATAAAATATTCCATCTTGCTATTCAATTTCCAACATGAATTTGAAATGCCTCATACATTCTAGACAATTTTTCTGGTGATATATGCATACCAACAGTTCATCATTTTATAAAAACTCTTATTAAGTTTACAACATAGTGTACGCTTCAATCCTTTCAACCACATTTTCTCATGTTTCCGTATTATAATCAAATGTTTTAGCCTACCTATATCATACATTCTTTCACTTATTCTTCTGACTCATATTTCAATAAAGGTTTATATATATATTAGAAATGATACATTAATTATTTTTACACAATTCTATTTCAAACTCAGTCTTCAAAAGCATAAACTCTATTGTCTACTTTAAATTACTGTAGATAAGAAAACTGCTGACCACAATATCCCTCTGCCATCACTTCTTCTCTTGATTTTATTTTCTATTCCCCTTGACAAACTTCTAGTACCCCACAATGTTTTAGCCATTTGTGTTTGCTTATTGTTCAATAAATGCTTCTTGCACTGAAATTCACAAAGGTGTTTTCAGGCACAACCTGGGTTTGTACTTATTCCATATTTTATTTTATTTTATTTTTATTTTTTTATTATAGAAAAAAACATTTATTTGACATACATTTAAAACAGACAAATCAACACACACACACACACACACACACACACACA
>NW_020769419.1:884627-907942 GCF_900518735.1 Pseudonaja textilis | reverse complement strand
ACACACACACACACATTTTACAGCATATATTGAGCAATGGTTAATTTTTTTTCTTTATCTTTAGCATTGACATGATCTGCCTTGTTATAATAACTCCTTCGTTCTTTTTTTTAATGTTTTAATTTCTCTATATAGTTTGCATTTGCAGTTTGAAATCGTATGGTCCACATTCTGTCCTTTCAGTCCACCATTTTTTTCTCTTGCATAAGAAAATACATACTGCAGCCTTCTCTACAGATTCAGATTTGATTAAAAAAAAAAAAAACCAAGTAGAATTTGGTAGACTCCAGGTAAATATAAGGGGAGGCAAATGAAGAAATGTGTAATGCATAATGTCACAACTCCAGTATGAAAGGGCGGAGCTTGTATTGTGTGATTTGCAATGTTTGTTTTGTCATTTTGGCAAAATGACAAAGCGAACAGATGACGATAGTTGGTGTGGTAAAAATCTCTGCCAATCGAAAGTCAGTGTGTTGTGCGAAGCCTCAGTTGACTAGCTGTGTTAATTTGCAAAATGTAGCAGAACATACAAAAGGAGAACGCTCTCTCCAATTTGAATGTTTCAGTCCACTTTAATACAACACATTTTTTTCATCTATGTTTTTAACTTGTTCAGTTGCATGGAAGGATGGAGGCAGGTTCCGATTCATCTGGCAGATTCACACGGGAATTTGGAACCACTGTAAGAAACAAGGGAAAGTTAAAAAGATGGAGCCTTCCCCCCCCCCCCTTTTTTTTTTACAGTGAGAATTGTTTATATGTAAATATTTGGTATGAAAAGAGCCTGAGCAACATTTTTTTTTTGCTGATGTTCCTGAGTTTAGTCCTTCCTCTGGGTATAGTTTTAATTCCGCAGCCAGAGTATTAGCAATATTAAACTGAAAATGTCATATAATGTCAAGTCTGAAAATGTCACTGAGAAGATTGTGTGTGTGTGTGTGTGTGTGTGTGTGTGTGTGTGTGTGTGTGTGTTTTAGATGCCGGTGACCCTGCACCAGCAGCAGTTGAAATAAATAAGCCTCACTGGAACTGTACTGTGGCTTTGGGGTGGGCATAATTTTATACATTTTGCATCCTATTAATTTTCATGGCGCCGATGGAGAAATATTAGAACAGCAAGAGTACTAAAGACAAATTAACTCATCAATTACATGGATGGGACAGTAGAGACCAAGTTTATTTCACCAGTTCCACTTGCAATAAAACTGTAATTACCAACTCGTGGAATCTTCATGGAAATCTGCATTCATTACCACTTAATTTGAAGTCAGTGACTCCCATATACTTAAGGATTTTTTTTTTCCTCTGGTATTCTTGCAAAGGGCTAAAAATCTGAGCTGAAATAAAGCAGCTGTCCCTTCTGGTCCCCACAGTGACATCTTTAAAAACTTGTCCTGACTAAACATCGCCCCTGACAGCATCAGGGTTGATGTGGCTTGGATTCCAACAGAACAGTTAGAAATGAATATGGATAAATACACTATGTTCAAGGTCATTATGACTTTTGTCTCCTTCCAGCCACAGAAGTCAGGGAAGGTTGTCCCCTCTGAGGACTTAGAACCAGAAATGCATGACCATCCACTAAAGAACCTGGTCCTAAGATTGGCTTTCAAGGAGCTCACAGGATTTGATGTATGTGCAGCCTAGTAAAGCAGTGTATCTCTATTACAATGTCAAGAGCACCCAAATAAGTGTTCCATATGGAAGACAGGTCACCATCCACAAGCATCTTCTGCTCCTATTATTCACTGGCTGTTTTATTGTTCTTTTGGGGCAGAATTAGATGTAAGAAGTCCTTTGGCCTTCATGGAAGCTTCACTCTTTAATCCAGACTCATGGCTTATTTTCAGGTGTAACTGTGAACATCCCAACAATTTCAGTGCAATATGTAATCCCTCAAAGTCTTGGGTGTGGCACCATAATGGGCCCTGAAATACGCCTCTACTTGAACTAGATAATTGTAAAAGATGATGGTCTCAAGGTAGAAGACTATGCCTCAAGGGAAAAAAACAGAATCTCAAAATGCTCATATCTTATATTCATATGACATATATCAGGTCTTTATATATCAAGTGTCATATTGTATATGGATGCCTACCTCTGCAGGATTAAGTTAAGAAGAATTGACAGATATAAGTCCGATGTCCCAGTTCACATGATGACTTACTTGCCTGACATGAAAGTTATGGATATCATGCCTAGACTTGTCCACAGAACTAAGATTCAACTTTGTCTCCTTCCCAGTTAATAATGACTGTGATGTATAGAGAAAATTGGAGGACTAAGTGTCATGTGTTTATTTGTTTGTCAAATTTAGGTACTGGTTGTGTCACTCACAGAGTAGCTCTGTATAACATCTTGAACTCCTGGAGGAAAAGTGAGATATAAAAAGATGCTAATCAAGGAGAGAAGCAACCTAGAACCAAGGAGAAATTTCCTGACTGTTAGAACAATTAATCAGTGGAACAACTTGCCTCCGGAAGTTGTAAATGCTCCAACACTTGAGGTTTTAAAGAAGAGATTGGACAGCCATTTGTCTAAAATGCTATAGGGTTTCCTGCTTGGATTGGAAGACCTACAAGGTCCTTTCCAACTCTGTTATTCTAATTAATTAATAACCGTATTTAACATAATCTGAATTATATAGCCTTGTCCTTCAGGTAGATTGGCTGATTTATTGGTGTTCTATGTGTGGCCTATCTACCTACTTTACTTTTTTCTTCTCTGTTATTTTTGGTCTCTGGAGATATGCTAAAATTTTCAAACTGCTTATTCTAAGCTAATTGTTGGTTTTATTGGTAGATTCCTATAGATAACTGGGGCATGCATATCTAAAACAAATAAATAAATATAAAGCAAAGCAGGCAGGTAATCTGCCCCTTCCCCCCTTATAATACCTGCATTTCCTTGGTCATATTTAGATAGCATGTGGCGATGGAATTTTTTTTTTTATCCAAATGAGAAAAAATAACACTGTAGTGCTTGCTATTCCGGACTGTCTCTCTTTTATGTCACAGCCTTCCTTTCAGACCATGCATTCCTATTTCTTTTACTATATATACCGGCGTTCGATTGAAACATTTCACAGCTTTTGTATGCAAGTGCGAGAACATGCTTGCTGTGAGTTTTGTGCCTTGCATCGCTTTTCCGTTGCTTCACACCAGAGACAGAGTATTGTATGAAATGGGGTGGGGGTGGGGGAGAAAAGAAAAATCGTTTGCCTTTAATAATGTTTTTGGATGGAACCCATGATCGATTTGGGTTAGATCTGCCTACTGCTAGGGCTGGCATTCTTTTGCTAGCATGACAGAATTTGACAACATTGTGGCTTAATATGAACTTCCTTGTCTGTGAAGGATCATTGCACCAATGAAAACGTGTTTACTACCTAGTATCACTTCTTGGTTGTAGAGATATATGGTGCCTGGTTCCAAAGAAAAATAATCCAACCTTTTCAAGCCATAGCTATCTGTAAATAATATCTTTTCCCCTCCTTCCATTCAATTGTGTCCAATTCTCAGAAACTGCCTGGGCATGTCCCTATAGTTTTCTTTGCAAGGTTTTCAGAAGAGGTTTCTCATTGCTTTCTTCCCTGGGGGGTGGGGGTGGGGAGAGAGAGAGAGAGAGAAGAAGGGAGGGAGGGAGGGAGGGAGGGAGAGAGAGAGAGAGAGAGAGAGAGAGAGAGAGACCCTGGAGCCTGTAGGTTGAAAGCCACCCATTTAGTTTACACTTCATGATCTGTCCATGGTCCTGAAAGCTTATCCACATTCCCTATCTTTCTCCTTGCCAAATTGTTTACAAATAGTATGAATTCTAAGTGAGATATACCCTTGCCTAAGCAGACCTCATTCTGATCCATGCCCAGACTCTGCTTTTGAATTGTTAATTGTTAATGTTATTTACAATCTTGAAATGACCGTAAAGGTAAAGGTTCCTCTCACATATACACACTAGTCGTTTCTGGCTCTAGAGGGCAGTGCTCATCTCCATTACAAAGCTGAAGAGCCAGTGATATACAAAGACGTCTCAGTGGTCATGTGGCTGGCATAACTAAATGCCAAAGGCGCACGGAATGCTGTTACCTTCCCACCAAAGTGGTCCCTATTTTTCTACTTGCATTTTTACATGCTTTCGAACTGCTAGGTTGGCAGAAGCTAGGACAAGTAACAGGAGCTCACTCTGTTACATGGTGCTAGGGATTCGAACCACTGAACTGCCAACTTTTCTGATCGACAAGCTCAGCGTCTTAGCCACTGAGTACAAAAGTTAGGGTTGCATTCAAAGATATGTAGTTCTGTGCAGATCAGAATGTAGACTGTAATGCAATATGTACATACAGCCATAAACAAAATTAACAGAATAGAACCTAGAATTTATGTACATTTAATGTGTATGTAACCTATCTATCTATCTATCTATCTATCTATCTATCTATCTATCATCTGTCTATCTGTCTGTCTGTCTGTCCGACTGTCTGTCTGTCTATCATCAATAGGTCACTAAGACCCAGACCTATAGAAGCAGGATCTATCACATCAGAGACTCACGGTGCAGGCTGTGCAGAGAGGTGTTAGAAAAGTCTAATACAAAGTGGCACAACGTGAAAGGCAAACAAGAACACAATACATTGAACGGAACAGCCAAATTGCTCGCTCTGTGTACAGGAATATCTACCTAGTATTTGGGCAGGATTCTCCCAAGTCCAGATGGGAGATTCCACAGAAGGTTGTACAGAATAACAGGCCTAAAATCCTGTGGGACTTCCAGATCCAGACAGACAAGCAAGTATTGGCCAATCAACCAGACATCTTGATCAATAGACAAGGACTAGAAGACAGATGGTAATAGAAGTAGGAATGCTTGCCTTTCCTCCCCTTGTTCCCCCCCCCCCATTCTTTTTCTCTTTCTCTTTCTGTCTTTTAAAACCATTGTAGCATAGTTGCTAGGATGCTCTGATAATCAAGGAGTGGGGAGACTCAAATTCTAATACAGTAGAACCTCTGGAAACAACCATAATTTGTTCCAAAACATTGGTGATTTCTTCGTCTTCTAATGTTTCATCATCAGGAATTTCTGTGTCAAGGGTCATGCCACCTGAGTTTGTGACCAGATTCAAAAATTTTGTGAATTTTTTGGTCGGAACCCGATTGGGTCGTGGTCAGAAGCGTTTGTGACCAGAGGTTCTACTGTACTTCCTCAGGCATGGAAACCAACTGAATGATTTTGGGCCATTGACTGGGAAGTTGAAAAAAAAAAAACACCTCTTGTTTGCCCACCTGCACTGAGCCAGTAGATTTCATGATCTTCACCTTGCAGTAAATATCCATATGTGTAGGTGGGTGTGCGCAAATACACGTGTGCATGCACGCACACACATACACGGTGAGAGAAAGAGAAAAAATGTTGTAGAAAGAAGTGCAATGAAGAGTGAGCATACACAGGACCCATAGCATGCTGGTTACTGGGAAAGGGAATATGTGGAGTAATGCATTAACTATAAAAATTGAATGCTTTGAACTACAGCGTTTGTTTTAGGCTCTGTTATTCACAGCTAATATTCAAAGGGATCTATTTTTTTAGATTTTTTTTTTTAAGGCACCTGAGCTACAGACAGTACCATCTCTTCATAGTGAACTGTATTACTGAATTACCAAAAAGTTATATAATGCTTCTGTCTCCCTTTGCTCTCTTCGCTACTCTGCTTTCCACAGATTCAAAATAAAACTGCAGTTTTGGATGAGCAAAGGGAATTGTACGTTGGTGAGAAGCTGATCTAATTATGGGAAATATTCAGAGGCCAGTCAATTCTTCATGTTAAACTGTAACCCAAATTATAGGTAGATGTTCCTGCCTACCCCAAGCCTGCCATTTGCTTCCTAGGGAAAATGCTCTGTGGACTAAGATATTTTAATTTGTATATATTTGGCTTAGGATTCATGTCTAATATTCTCAGGTAAAATGCAAATTCCAGTAAAGCAGACAAAGCTGTGTAATGGTGACACGTTAGAAGATTATATGTTTTTTTCAGCCATGCATTTTATTCCAAACACAAAGCAGCCATTGATGTAATACTAGGAACCCCAGATTAGCAAGAGATAGCATTTGGGAGCACTGATTTTATTGAGCAGACTGAATGCAGAAGATTGAGTTCAAAAATCATAAAAGTGGTTTTATGTGGCCTGAGTCAAGGACTAACAGCTAATATAACAACAGCTTGAAGATGGAGAGCTTTAAAGAAACAATAAATGTTGACTACGATCTCAGCTAGACAACTATGCTGACATCTGTTGAAATCAATGGACTTAAGTGCACTTAGTGCTGAATTGTATTGGGTGCTTTATAGTTTATTGCATGATCAATGAATCAATGGATCTATATTTACGGAGATTTGGCTTTTGGTTTGCATTTTCATAATCCTTTGTCATTTTCTTTAGCCTCCTCTTTTAGCCATTTATATAGAAATTTGTAAAAAAAAAAAAAAAAGTGATAAAGCCCCCGTAAAAAGGAGCTGGATACCAGGATGTTCATACATTTCTGCTCTCTGACTTCCAAACTAAAATGTTTGAAGAAAAATTGCTGGATAGTAAAGTGGAACTTTCTGAAGCGGTTCCTTTGAGATAGATGGGAATAAATCCCCCCCTCATCCCCAACCAACACTTTTTCAATAGAGTGAGATGATCAGGAAAAAAAATAATCCAACGTAATATAATAGTCAACCTCAGCTTGGACAACCTGAATTCTTAGAATTCTTAAGCATGGTCAAAATAGAGCATTTGGAAGACATTATATCTAGGCTTTGCCATGGTCAGATCACGTCCTAATGAGATTGACTTTTGTGAGGTGATTAGGCTGTTTGGAATGGCCAGCCTCAAATACCTTATAGATCCAGATGGATGCTGGGAAATGCCAAGAGGACTTCCTTTTCATCTGACTGGTAATTCCACTAGCAACAGGAAGAGACCTGGTTTCTCACTGGATTGCTCTTGAGATGCCTCTTTCTACAGGATCTGGATATGTCTAGTCTAATGGAAAGAAGGACTAGGGGTGACATGATAGCAGTGTTCCAATATCTCAAGGGCTGCCACAAAGAAGAGGGAGTCAAGCTATTGTCCGAAGCACCTGAGGGCAGGACAAGAAGCAATGGGTGGAAACTAATCAAGGAGAGAAGCAACCTAGAACTAAGGAGAAATTTCCTGACTGTTAGAACAATTCATCAGTGGAACCATTTGTCTGAAGTGGTGTGGGGTTTCCTGCCAAAGCAGGGGGTTGGACTAGAAGACCTCCAAGGTCCCTTCCAATTCTGTTATTCTATTCTACTTGGGGGTTCTGGCTGGCACCTTAGTTTAGTCAGGAATTCCAGGTGACGAAGCTGCTGAAGTGCTGCCTGGGTCAGCCACAGCGGAGGAAATATTTGAAATGAACTTGATCGAGGTTGTGAATGAGCTCACATTGAATCTTACACGATGACAGCGAGAGAAGAAATTGTGACTGTTTGTTTCTACTTCTCCTCCATTGTCGTGTTGGTGAGCTGTCTTCTTTAGGATGCCCTACTCCCCCCTGATTTGGGACACCTCATTAGACAGCTGGCATCTGTGATCATTTTTGTTGTGGTTCGCCGGCAGCAGGTGCGGATGGCTGAGGTCTTGGAGAGCGAGGCCTCGAATGAGGGGCCTGCGTGTGATGCAGGGATGGGGCCAGGACTATTGAAGAGTGGGGTGCTGCCTTCGGAGCTTGTGGTGTCTGGCAGCAGTGATGCAGAGGACCCCGGGGAGCCTGTTGACCAGTGCGCATGCGCGCAGGGCTGCTCAAAGGAAAGAGCAGCTGAACCAGCAAGGGTGACTCGGGAGTAAGGCCCTTTCCATAAGGGATAAAAGCCAGCCCTCGGGGATGTGTTCTTGCAGGAAGCAAAGACTCTTTAGACTCAGTCCTCGTTGAAGCCCTGCTTACTCTGGTTTGTTTTTGAAACTTCTGTCGGTGGATATTTCATCAGTAATTAGTCTTCTGTTCTTGGCAGCCTTTTGCAACCTTGAAAGGGCTTGCTTTTGATATCGGATAATTAGGTTTAAATGTCTCTTGGCTGGGAATGCACTGAATTCCCAGTGCTGCATTAAAAAAGGTTTGCTTTTATACACAGTTTGTGTTTGTTTAATTTGAACAAGACTTGGGTCGGAACAATTTTGTGTAATACCTTATTAATAAAAATTGCGTATTCCCTAAAATCTTAATTCCGCATGGACAAAATCCACATGGCGGCATCTAACCACATTAACTGGGACTCCCGTTCTCTTATGAATGCAGGAGTGCCTCCAGCCACTTTCAAAAGGCAGGAGTGGGAATGGTCAGCTGGATTTAGGAAGTGACGAATGCATCAGCATAGGATGGATTACCTTCTGGGGATGAAAAAACGTGTATGGTGTACTCTTTCCAGAGACCTCCTCTTAATCCAGTTGTGTTAGATAACTACCATCATATCTTCCAGGAGGCAATTTCAGTGCAAGATAGAGGAAGGGGCTTTTCTGGACCTTTTTCAATTAGGATTCAGTCTGGGTCAACTTGAATTGATCTCCAGATTAGAATAACTGGAAAAAATGTGTAGTCCCTCACTACCATTAAAATTAGGGGCAGGGGGGATTGTTGAACTGAGAAGAAGGTTTCTTTCGAATGTCCCCAATATCATGTAAACAGCTCCTCTTAAGAAGCTGAAGTCATTTCCCTTTTATTCTTTCAGAAACCAGTTAATATCGACCTCCTCCAGAAGAGTTGATTGAACTGGGAGAATATCCCAGGAATACATTATTTAGATTGTTTTAATTAAGTTATTATTTTAAATTTCTACTTCTTGTTTTGAGGATTATTCATGGATATTTTATGATTACATTTATAATTCTTACATGCCATTAAGAGTTGCATATTTGTGGCAGTTTAAATATTCAACGATCAGTTAGTAGTATGATCCTAGTACTGAGGCGGTGTAGTGGTTAGAATGCAGTATTGCAGAGTAGTTCTGCGGACTGCCAGCAGTTCGATTCTGAGTGGCTCAAGGTTGACTCAGTTTTCCATCCTTCCAAGGTTGGTAATATGGGGACCCAGATTGTTGGGGGCAATATGCTGACTCTGTAAATTGCTTAGAGAAGGCTTTAAAGCAGGGGTGTCCAACCTTGGCAACTTTAAGACTTGTGGACTTCAACTCACAGAATTCCTCAGACAGCAAAGCAAATTCTGGGAGTTGAAGTCCACAAGTCTTAAAGTTGCCAAGGTTGGACACCCCTGCTTTAAAGCATTATGAAGCAGTATATAAGTCTAAGTGTTGTTGCTATTTCTATGGCTTTTGGCAGGAATAGATTTGCACAGAATTATGTCAGTTGGTTATTCCCATAATTTTTGGAACAATAAGGGCTGTGATGTTTTTGCCTTCCTTATTTACCCAATCCTATACTTCATGCCTCTCTTCTTCTGTTGACCCCTATGCCTACTAAATAAGTTTAATTTCACAGAGAAGCTGCTTTCTTTGAATACCGTTTCTTAGTAGATTCAGGAATTGCCCATGAAGATGGTGTACATTTAAAATGGCTACAATGTCTGCCATGAAATGTTTTGCATTCCATTCTCCAAGAGTCTCTGATTAGACAGAAAATCATTACTGTGATTTAAAGGCCGATCAGTAGGTCCTGGAATCTACTGCACATGCATACTTGCATTTCTGTTTATGTGCATGTTTGGGAGCCACTCACTATTTTATGGGCAGATACATAAATATTTTTAATAAATAAATGATTGCTGTTCAATCATCTAGCCTAGAGGAAAACAAGGTGATGGAAGGGATATGAATGGGCATCCAGAGAAAGACACATTGACTTAAGGAAATATCAAAAAGTGTGAAATGCATATCCATGTATTCTCTGAATCATCTTGCCTCTTCCAATCCAGGTTGCTACAATGCTGAATAGTTTATATGTGTGAACTAATTTCCCATATGTTCTCCTTTGTTCTACAAATACTGACATTACAGGTTTTAAAATGTCCTAATATAAGCTTTTATTTAAACTGTTATTGCACTTTTTTTTCCTCTCTGCTGTTTTCCAAAGCAAATTTCCTTTTTTCAGATGCTGCTTTTACAACAACTGGCTTTATTTGTTGTTTTTGCAGATTTTTGATCAGAAAAGAAGTAGATGTTAGCAGACTCAGTTTAATGCTGCCATCTGTGCTCTGGTAGAATCCATTTTGTTTGACCGTGCAAATCCATTCCAATAAAATCCTGGCAAATTTATTTTACATACTCGGTCTGGGTTGAACCCATTGCATCTCTTTATTTATTAAGTTTAGGGCCAGTCAAACAAATGGCCAGGATTGTTATTTTTTCTCTCCTCTGCCTTCCTTAATACAAAACTGGTTTTGTAGCCATATATTCTCAGGTATATAAAACATGAACTGCACACTGCTTCATTTCAGTGACACAAATAATATCCTATCAAGAATGAGTGGGTTATCTTTTAAAACTATTAAAATCCAAATAAATGCTACCAATGTGCTGTGTGAAGCATTTGAATATCCAAGTCTTCATTACTGTTGCAAAGTTTCTGAGGATGGTAGACACTGTATAGTTTCTGGGACATCTCTCTGAGGAGTGAAAAGTGTAATTCAAGCAATTGCTTTGGACAGTAGAGAAATTTTTGAAGGTAATGCATTTTTTTTTCTCAGAAAGCTAATGTTGGTTGTATAGTAAAGACCTGGAACTGTCATGAGTTCTTAAACATGTGATATTTATATACTTCAGTTGCTGATAAATAAATCTTTCAAAATGTCCTGGAATCTGCAGTCAAGTACAACTTAGTTTTCAAAAGTATTCCACAAAGCAGAACAGAAGGTTGAGTTCTTAAAACAGCCTTCCCAACATTGACTCTTCCAGATGTTTTAGATTGGCTATTATGGGCCTGAAGGGAATTAGAGTCCAAAAGAATTCAGAGAAACACTAATGGAGGGCACCTATCTCAAAATGGATCAGAGAAAAAAATGTAATTGCTTTATTAGCATCCATGAAACCATGTTGAACTTCCCTGCTATATGCATTGGGGAGAGGATGAATGTAGAAAATAAATCTCCAGCATCAGAAGGTCAACTAGATCAAGGCAAAATATTTCACTGCAACTATTTCCATTGTCTTCATCTATTCAACTTTGGAATTAACCAGCATGAGATCTGATTCTGGCTACCAGCTTGGTTGGCTTCAAAGGAAAGTTGGACCAATTCATGAAAACCTTGGGCGTCAATAGCTATTAGCCTTGATGGCAGGGCGACTGGCCATCTGCTGGGAGATTAGTGCTTGTGTACTTAGTTGGCTGTTGTGAGAACAGACTGCTAGACTAGATGGGCCAGGGCTCCAATCCAGTACAGGCCTTTTTATGTTATTATGTTTTTCAAACATTACTAATGTACAATCTATTTGATTCCATAAAGAAGCAGGGACTCCACAGTCAGGGTCACGCATGAATTGTGAGGTCACTGCTTCTTTATGGAATCAAATAGATTCCAAAATAGAAATCTTCTGTGTTGAAGCAGACCAAAGATTCGTGTATTCCAGCATCTTATTCCCTTGGGCCCAATTGCCTTCAAAAGAAAATTCAAAATTACACATAAAAATAATCAGACTACTTAACAATCCTTATCATTCACTGGACATAAAAAATAAAAGAGATTGCCAAATTTCACTCGTTCCCTTAACAGGACAACTAACAGTGCTTCTGGTTGCTTTGGCAGTATAGGAATTTAAGGAATTTCACAGATTCTATCTTCCAGTCCTTGCTGTATATTCACAGTTGTATTGAGAGAACGATGCAATTTGAGGATGCTATTTCTTTTTATGGAAGTAATTTTGTGGTGTTACATACCCTTAGTCTAATACAAGCACTTTGTTTGCATCTGTTGAAAGAGGACAATTTTCTCATAGCCCTGAAAAGAAGGCTCACCCCATTAAAGTGTCTGCGTGAATGAGTATATAGACAGATTGTAATATAGAACTAAACTGTAGAGCTGGAATATAGTAACGTAAAAAGAACATTGAGGTTTAGATTAGGTGAAGGGCAATGTTCAGGATCTGGACCTGCTATATTGTTTGCTGACCTGGCCAGCCATCTCATACAAATTTAAAGTCAAAGAAACATTTTATCCACTGTGAACCAATATGTTGGGTGACCTAACTAGGGGCATGAAATGGTGATTACCTGTTGACTACCAATGAGAGAATGCTGAATGGACAGCTCCAATAAATAAATAAATAAATAAATAAACAAATGAACAAATAAACAAACCTTTGAAATCCTTTTCTCAACAGCATTTCTTGTCCTTTCTCTGAGGCTGGTTTGTGTATTGCTCTGTAGTGTTTGTTTGTTTGTTTGTTTATCCAATTTCTATAGCCACCCATCTTAGTCAATGATACTCTTTCATACATGCATATGTACATAATTGAATTTTTAATATGATATCAGGAAGCTATAGGGAAGGAAGAAAAACCACCCTCATCACTACTTGTGTGTAGATTGGGACACTAGCTTCATCAATCTCCTTATTGCAGTACAATCTCTCCAAATATTAATTTGAAAGCAGATCATCGAAGTGGCATTGTTATAACTGAGAATTCCCAGCCATCTTTAGAATTCAAAAGGATATATAGGAAACGTTCCCATGGGCTGCGATGACCCAGGGCATGGTACAAAAGCAGCACAGTTAAATAAGCAAGAAATGTCCCTTTAATACCTCCAACTTTGCCCCCAATATCACGGTTACCTTCATCTGGAGAAAAAATTCTCCCAAGAACAGTCTAAATGCAGGAAATTCAGTCTGAAAACAAAGTACATACAAACTGTAAATAAAAACCCATACAAACCACACTGCAGTAATTAACTTGACAGGACAGGAGAAGGAATTGCAGACTTGAAAGCCCAGCAAAACACACACAGTTGGGAAGACACCAGGAACCCAGATAAGCCTTGACAATACCAGATAATTCACGATTTGCTCCCCAAAACTTTGCTGTGCGCAGCTTCTCTTAAAAAGAGCAACTAATTAGGGCCCTTTCCTCCCCCATAAGCCATGCAACTCACATTGCTCCCTTCTCTGTTCTTCCCTGCATGCCCTAGGATGAAGAGGTGGGGTGGGCCTGGGTCTTCCTCCAAATTCCCTCTCCCTTGCTCTACCCCTCCCCTGCTCTGCCCAGCCAGCTTTTGCCCTTCCGCAGTTTCTTCCACAGCCAATGGAGCCACACTTCCACTCCTTGTCAGCTGCTCAGCCTCACCCTCCGAGTCAGATTCCGACAGGGTCATGACATGAGCATTGGGCTATCATCTATTTCCATTGTAAGTATTTTTTAATGCATACATATCCACTTGTGTTCAAACATGTATTCTGTGCCTTTGTAATTGCTCAGCCTGGGATGGTGCCTATATTATGTGGGCTGTACTTGACTTCTGAGCTATAGCCTTTGCCTAAGATACATAGTCCATCAGTGGCTATGGATCTGGTTCTATATTTAGAGGTATATTTTTTGATGTGGTATCATTACCTTCTTCAATCGGTGCAGCGAATGAGGCTATTGAAGACCCTCTAAGTGAGAAGCCAAAGTAGTTGCAGATTATGGGGCCAATTTCGTTCTAGTTAATATCTCTGTTAACCGGGATATGGTTACTGTCTTTTTATTAGTAGTGTCAGCCACACTATAAACCCATTACAAAGAACCTATTGATGATATAAATCTCTGGAGATGGCAATACACCAAGTGCTTTCTCTCACTCTCATTTAAAAGAAGAAAAGCAAAACCAGGAAAAGTGCCTCTGCCTTCCATTTCTCACTCATCCAGACCTAAAGTCAGCCCTTGCAGGGCTTTAACTGAGCAATCTCATCTAAATCAGAGCTCAGGAGCCGATCAGTTGGCAGCTTTCAAGTTCCATTAAAAGCAGCATTAACAGATAACAGCGAGCAGTCCTTACAACAGGCAATAGCAGTTAGACTTATATACCACTTTATAGTATTTTATAGCCCTCTCTAGGCGGTTTACAGAATCAGCATATTGACTCCAACAATCTGGGTCCTCCTTTTACCAACCTTGGAAGGATGGAAAACGGAATCAACCTTGAGCCGGTCAGAATCGAACTGCTGGCAGTGAACAGCGAAGTTAGCCTGTAATAATGCATTCTAACCACTGCACCACTGCACTCCTGCCAGGCTACTACTCTGCTGAAAGCAAACTCATGGGGTGTGTTGGAAAACAGCACAAACCAAAGATTCAAACTCCCGTGTACGCTGCATATACAAAGTATCACGGCGTGCACCGAGGGATGTAGAAACTATTAATATATACCATATTTTTTGGTGTACAGGACAATATTTCTTCTTTAAAAAAATTACCTAAAAATGGAGGGGTGTCTTATTCATGGGGGGGGGGGGAACAAGAGGAAAACCGTGGTTGCGAAACTGCTGATGCCTTATCTCTGCAAACTAGCCTCACGAGCGAAACTTCCGATTGCAGAGACAAGCGAAGAGGTTTCCTCCAATCATGAGCCTTCTGTAACTGATATCAGCTGATGCTACGGAGAGCATGTAGCCAGTGCCCAGATGCAACAGGGAGCAGTAATGTCGAGGCCCATAAAAGTGTCAGGAAAGAGAAATAAATAAATGCCAGTACTGGTAAGCGAATGTCTTATTCGGCAAAATAAATGTCTTCTGTTGAGTGTTTAAAATAGTGATTTCTGCATTTTGGGTAAGAAAAGTGGGTGGGTGGGTCCTAAACACGGGGGCATCTTATAGACGGAAAAATATGGTGCATAGAGTTTCTCTCCCCCAACCCTTTGTTTTAGGTCAAGTGTGGTAAAGTCATGCTGAATAGCAAACGGATGAAATAGGCCATCCTTCGGTTAATTACATTAGAGGCACGATTCTCCTCTCAGCACTACAAACCTGCATTGCTATCTTGCTTCTCCTCCTCTTTGCGCTTTTGATATAATCAGTTTGCAAAACCAGGTGGCTGGTTTTTTTTTGTTTTTGTTTTGCTTTAAACTTCCCATTTTGGATGCTGAGAGCCACCTGAATGCTCTGAGATGAAAAGCAAACCAGGAAGCATTTTTAGAAAGCAATCAAAGCAGGAGGTGACAAGATGTATCTATTTGTAACTTAGTATTGGAATGAAAGGAGAATATTTACAATTCCCGGATCTGCAGGATGTTGGAAGATGCTGGAGAATTTGATTCCAGGGATCAAGAAGCAAAGGACCAAAACTGGGAAATATCATAGAAATGTATCGATGTATTTAAAGTATGTATTTTATGCCATAATATGTATGACAACCAGGATTGTCTGGATGGTTACAGCGCATCCAATGTTTTTAATAATTTACTTAATAAAGTTTTATTTAAAAAGAAGAAGAAGGAAAGGACAGCCCAATGAGGTGGAGGAATAGATGGCCTATTAGCAATATGAATCTTAATTAACATCACTAAAAGCGGTCCTATAGATACTAGATCCCAGTGAGGAGAGTGCCTAGGTTTCAACATCTCTGATTGGTAGGGGAACTTCAACCAATGACAATACCTAGCCTTAACAGCAAAAAGGAGAAGAAAAAGTTGGTGGAGAAAACAAATGGAAGGAGTGAAAAGGAAAAGATTGTGAATAGGAGAACTTTCAGCCTAATTATGGACTTTATTTGGAGCAGGGGTCTCAAACTGGTGTCGTCACAGCATTATCACATGATATATTGTGACTTTTCCCCCTTCGCTAAACCGGGAGTGGGCATGGCCAGCAGGTGACGCATTCGGCCTGTGGGCCTCAAAGTTTGACAACCCTGATTTGGAGTAAGGCAGTAGCTGAGGAAAGTCAGAATGAATCCCTCAAGGAGGTGGTGTCTGTGAAAGAGGCAGGCAGGGATCATTATTGGACCATGTTTAAATATGAGCAAGTAGACGTGTTGAACGATGGGCAGGTGTCGTCTTCGAAGGATGATGTTTCACTGGAACAGAGCTTCAAGGTTATTGTTTAAGGAATGATCTGCAATATGATCCTCCCATAGAAGAGAATCTATGTAATTCAGGGCTGAGCTGTGTGCACTCCATGGTATCTTCTGGGCTTGGTTGCTTCTTGCAGACTTTTCATTACCCTACTAGGTAACATCATCAGTGTCCTCGTCTCAGCACTAATATTACCTAGCTGACTGATGATGTTACCGATTGGAAAATGAAATATTTGCAAACAAACAAGCTCAGAAAGCAGTAAGAATTCCACACCTTTTGTTTAGAAACTAAGTTCCATTCCAGCTACCAGGTCATCAAGCAAAATGATTGCTAAGGGAACACATGACTGATGGATGTTCTGAAGATCACGGGTTGCTTCTGCTCTTACTCAGATAAAGTTCTTTTGTACAGCTATCACTCCAGCCTGCTGTCAGGTGTATAAAATTTGGTCATAAATACAGACATTGTTTGGAAAATGATTTTTTTTAAAAAAAAAATACCGCTGTATTTGTGAATAGTCACTAACTGAGATAGTCCCTAAATGAGAAGTGGGTATATCATTAGGTTTTTGTTTCTTTCACCTTTGAAAACATTTTTTTTTCAGGGAATGGAAGAAGGGAACAAATATTCCTATTCCTTGAACCTTTGTGCTTCAAAAGAAGCATCCCCATCACCAAATTAATTGGAAAATAGGTTGGAACTATTTCTTGAAATTGGAACACTTCCGATACACAACCTGGGAGAGAAGAGGGGCAATGGGACACCATATAAGGATGAAACTTCAATGAAAAAGTCCAATTTTCAGTTTGCTCATGAAAGTTTGCCTTAGTTGTCATTAGCAGCTGGAGGAGTGATTGCAGATCAGTGGTGGGATTCAAATTTTTTTTACTACTGGTTCTGTGGGTCTGGCTTGGTGGGCGTGGCAGGGGAAGGATACTGTAAAATCTCCAGTCAGAGGTGGTTTTTGTTGGTTGTCCGAACTATTCAAAATTTCCACTACTGGTTCTCCAGAATTGGTCAGAACCTGCTGAATGCCACCTCTGTTGCAGATGCTTATTAACTTCACCCATCCTTTTGCCTAAAGATTTCCCTGTCCAGTCATGTCTAATTCTAGGACATGGTGCTCATCTCAATTTCTTGGTTGAGGGAGCCTGCATTGTCCAAAGACAATTTCAGTGGTCATGTGGCCGGCATGGCTATACGCCAAAGGTGCAGAGAGCACTGTTAGCTTCCCACCAAAGTGGTACCTATTAATCTACTTGCATTTGCATGCATTTGCATGCTTTCAGATTGCTAGCTGGGGAGGAAGTGGAGCAAGTAACGGGAGCTCACCCCGTTGTGCGGAGCTCGGGTCTCAAACTCAGGCTATCAGCTCTCTCGCTGACAAGCTCAGCATCTTTAACTGCTGAGCCTTTTGCTTACCTGGACAAAATATATTTGGACAATAGCATAGGCCGGTGGCTAAAGTGATTGGCAAGACTTAGTCAGTTATGAAATCTTTGGTGATGTTCAGCCAGCCCTCCCATATGACCTAGCCTACTTCTTCATGAAACACAGAGAAGCCTTTACTTCAAGTGATGAATAAGGAAGAATAGGCAATTAAGCCAGAGGTCAATTACACCCACTGATCTGCTAGCTGTAGAGTCAGTAATTCCAGTGCCTCACTATGAGGAGTTCTGAGCATGAGGACTGAGATAAGTAGATGAGTTTTTGGAATGGATATTTTCACTATAGGAAAACACAAAGAAAGCAGCCACCGTGACTCAAATGTTGGGTCCAAATATTGGCCTACAATGTGTTGCTCTTGGTCGCGATCCAAATGATGGATTGTGGGTGAAATATTAAGGAATTTGGCCAAAGTACCATCAGATTGTCAAATATATTCTTTTTCTTCTTATTTGTGGTGGGGATGATTATATCACTAAAGTTGGTTAATTTTATTTTCTGTTTGGCTCTTAACAAATGGTTTTCTTTGCTTCATCTTTGCTTGAATATATATACTGTATTTAGCTATGACTTTAGCTATCTTTAATATTTTCTGACTGTTTATGAAATGCCCATTTTGCCACATAAGCAATCTTCTGAGCCAAAATTTGGAAGAGAAAGCTAAAAATAAAAATGTAGCTGTTTGCTCTGTGACATTTGTGTAATGATTGCGACCATTTGGCCATAACTACATTTCATGAAGCTCATGTGGGTATAACGGATTCTAGCAAGCCCTATCTTAGAATGAGACTAGTCGACCCCTGGGTCTTCATTTCAGAGATATTTCCTTACCTAAACTGAATTACTACGGGTGAACAAAGGAAAAAAAAAAAACTTAGTAGGAGCAGGATCAATTTTTGACTTCCTGCCATCTTTTTTCATTGACTTTCCTTACAGGAAGCTGGCAGGGAGTGTTCAAAATGACGATCATGTGAACCCTGGCTGTCAGTGGTGATTCAGCAATGCAGCATCACTGAAGCAGCTGAAAGGGACAGTGGACATTCTCTGGTCCAACCCACTGCTCAAGCAGGAGGGCCTATACCAGGGTGTGAAATTCAATTTTATTGAGGGCCATATCAGGGTTGTGTTTGACCTCGGAGGGCCAGGGAGTGGGGCGTGGCCATGGTGGGTGTGACATGGGGCTCGTGTCAGGGGCACCTGTGGTGGCCAAGTGCTAAGGCAGGACTTCTCTGAGACCCTCCCTCACTCTTACTATAATCTTCCTTCCTTCCTTTTCTTCATTTTCCTTCCCTCTTTATTCTCCTTCCTTCCTCCTTTCCCTCTTTCCTTCTATTTCCTTCCTTGCTCTCTTCCCATCTTCCCCTCTTTTTCTTTGACTTCCCTCTTTCCCTTTCTCTTTTCCTGCCCTTTCTTGCATGCTCAAATGCAAAAGGGGAAACATTTCTCCTTTTGTTTTGTTTTCAGTTTGTTTTGAGAGCCCTCTGCCAGTAAAAATGGAGCTCCTGCTGCTCTCTGTCAGCGAAAATGGGGCACACTCGACCCCCACCCCGAGCTCCATTTTCTCTGGCAGAGGCAGGGTGGGCTGGTCCTTTGCTGTTTCCAGGCCGTCCCCGTGGGCCACATCTAGGCACCTCGCAGGCTGGATCTGGCCCACGGGCCTTGAGTTTGATATCCCTGCCCTATACATTTCAGACAACTGCTGAAGGCCAGCCCTTCCACTGGTTAATTTTTGTCACTGATAGGAAGTATCTCCTTAAACCCAGGTTGCTTCTCTCTTTGGTTAGTTTCTAACCATTCTTTCTTGACCCCCTCGTCTTTGTGGCAGTCGCTCAAATACCAGATTACTGATATCCTGTCACCCCCTAGTCCTTCTTTTCTTTTCATTACTACTTAGCAGGGGTGGGATTCAAATTTTTTAACAACTGATTATGTGGGCGTGGCTTAGGTGGTGGGTGTGGCTTGGTGGTAATGTGACTGGCTGGGCATGGCCAACTCAACATCACTCACATCAGGGCATGCATCTCCTCGCCTAGCCTCTCATGACTATGGGGATGCTGCAACAGTCGTAAGTGTGAAAAATGGTCATGTCACTTTTTTCAGTGTCATTGTAACTTTGAATGGTCACTCTACACAAGCAAAGTACCAGCAAAGGAGGGGAAAAAACTTCAGAGACGTTCCTGGAAGTCTAGTCCTGCCAAGAATGTAATAAGGGTTAACGGAGAGGCAGTTTCTGTAAGCAACACCAGAATGTTTCCTTCCTGCCTTCCTTACAGGATTAGGCAGTAATTTCTTCTAACCTGGTTCTCCAAACTGCTTAGAATGTTAACAACCAGTTCTAGCGAATAGGTGTGAACTAGTAGAATCCCACCCCTGCTACTTAGTTTTCAACTACCCTTGAATAACCAAATCATTAAAATGCATAAAGTGAAACTATGGAGTAAGCAACCAACACTGAAATTAAAGAAAAACAGCGGTTCAGTGAAAAATTCATGAAACCAATATGGTCATTCAAGCATTATATTTTGGGAGACAGGACTCTGCACCATATTGGATTGAATTATATAATTAATTCTTCAAAATGTGGAGTGGAATAAATTTTATTGAACTCCATGTAGATTTTTTCTCTTTGTTTAAAAAGAAAAAAAAATATCTGGGAGAAAACCTAACTCAACATACTACTCATTGTGGTTAACGAATGCAAAAGAAATAAAACTGGATCATATAACCTTTGTACCAAGATATTGATTCTTATCAATATTCAGAATGAGAACAAAACTGAATGAATCTCCTGCAACACATGAAAATTTAGCAGAATTTTTTTTTTATTATGAACAAAGACAGAGGTGGCTCTCATTGAGCATCTTGTCCAAGCAAGGCAAAATCTGTTTACTTAAAAGTGCTACAATGTTCGATAGAACACTGAATAGCTAGGGAGTTTGCCTTTTATGCACCGAGCTCCAATAAGTACACAGTTTAATATAAACACATTTGTTCCATCGGCACTGAGTGCTGTCACCTGAGGGTACATGCTTTTAATATGGACCTGGTAAAACAAATTTAGTAGTTACCCATTGGCCTTGAGCTTTACACAAGTGAGGAGGCTGCCTTGTGCATGACCCTTTGCTGGAAATCTATCTTTGCAAGTGTTTGGTTTTGAAATCCATGTTACTGTTTGCTCATTTGTATTGATTTGTCTTCCGCTTGCTCAAAGTGGCTTATAGTAGATCCCTCCGCATTTTATCCCTTAAAAGCAGGCTGCATTGTTGGGGGCCATATGCTGACTTTGTAAACTGCTTAGAGAAGGTTGTAAAAGCACTGTGAAGTGGTATATAAGCCTAAGTGCTACTACTATTGCTATTGGACACTGGTGTCTACTGTTTCACTTTTGCCTCATTCTAGCACTTTGATTTTGTGCATGAACGTGAAACGACTTTTGATGTTTGGGAATTTTACAGATAACTTCACAATATATTAAACAGCATATATAGAAATAGCTATTTCCAAATCCTATGTAGTTAAGCCTGTACGGAACTCTGATTTCTTTATAACCACTTACTAGGGATAGAAAAGTTTGACTAATGCCTCTGGTAATGAATGGTTAGTGGGGAAGGAGGCTTGGGTGGGTTACCTGCAGAGGAATCCTTGATGAAACACATGCCAGCACTAAGTGAAGTCTGACTCATGTTCTCCTTCCTTCGAAAATAAATCCATGGAAGAGATGGAGGTAGCATGTTTTTTAGACAAACTATTGTACTGAAAAGTGTCAGGGAATACCTCATTTCAAGAACCCAACATTACTGTAAATATACAGATATATAGGGATGCAGTGACTCAGTGGCTAAGACGCTGAGCTTGTTGATCAGAAAGGTCAGCAGTTCGGTGGTTCGAATCCCTAGCGCCACATAACAGAGTGAGCTCCTGTTACTTGTCCCAACTTCTGCCAACCTAGCAGTTTGAAATCAAGTAGAAAAATAGGGACCACTTTGGTGGGAAGGTAACAGAGTCCCATGCACCTTTGGCGTTTAGTCCCGCTGGCCACATGACCACAGAGACGTCTTCGGACAGCACTGGCTCTTCAGCTTTTTAACGGAGATGAGTACTGCCCCCTAGAGCCGGAAACAACTAGCACATATGTGTGAGGGGAACCTTTGGTTGCTGGTTGGAAATGCCAGTCATGAAAACAACCTTGCCAAAATGGGCAGTAGAACAAAGTAGCTATCAGAAAATTGCACATCTCAACCTCATTCCTTTTTTTTCTTCCCCATGACTGGTTTGTATTAGCCAGTGCTATATTTTGCTCAGTATGGAATACGAAGAGTTTTAAATGGTTTTCTTGGCTTTCGTAAATGGATGCAATCTGCCAAAATGCACGGAAGCCAGAAGCTTCATCATCATATTTGCCCAACTGCAGTTGGCTTCTGGCGTTGATATTTGTTTTGCTTTTTCTCTACACAAATCAAGAATTTATCAAATGGAGTTCAGTCTGTTGGATATGAGCAGCATAATATAACAGCCCTGGGAAAATGATTTCCAGCCTAAATACATTTCAAATTCTGTTGGCACCATACTCAACCCACAGAAAAGTATAGCCACTTTTCTATCTTTCTAGTGACAACACTCCTGGGGAAAATATTTTGTTTTAAATAGACGTTTAGCATAATAAAACTGCTCCCACTTTTTTTCCCCTGGAGCCCAGGTTTTCATACTGGCCCTAAGGTAAAATACATGCTAGTTGTTCCCGGCTCTAGGGGACGGTGCTCATCTCTGTTACCAAGCCAAAGAGTCAGTGCTATCTGAAGACATCTCCGCGGTCATGTATCCGGCATGACTAAATACCCAAGGCACATGGAACACTGTTACCTTCCCATCAAAGTGGTCCCTATTTTTCTACTTACATTTTTACATGCTTTCGAACTGCTAGGTTGGCAGAAGCTGAGACAAGTAATGGGAGCTCACTCCATTACACAATGCTAGGATTCAAACCACCAAACTGCTGACCTTTCTGATTGACAAGCTTAGAGCCATTGAGCCACCATGTACCACCACTGGCCCTTAATGAGTGATAATAGGAAAGAGGACTGTGTGAATATTTAGTTTGGGGATTCACCATGAAAGTGATCCGAAATATTTCTGAAGTGAAATGCTGATTTCCAATCATCAAATCAAATAACTCCCCTATACATCAAGTTGAGTTGGACCAGTTTGGATACCTTTCATGCCCGAATACGTGCTTTTACTGTTGTCTAAATCAGCTTGAACTGCACCAGCCAAGTAGGGATATTTCTACTTCAGTCTGTTTAGCTATGTAGATTGAATCAGATTTATTTTCTTAATCGTACCAGTGATTGGGATTAGATTGAGTTGGATCTTCAATCTGGATGGATCAGATCAATTTGCAGAGTTGCATTTGAAGTCTGACATGGGACATACACTGAACAAAAGAATATGCTCCTTTAAAAAAAAAAAATAACAGGAACTAAACACATTTTCTGATCAATGATTCACTGTACTTTTCTTTCCAGCAGAGACCATAGAAGCAACTGTAATGTTTATTTAACATTTTTAAGCATTTGGGAAGACCTTGAACCCCTTTGAATAAATTATTTAGTGCTCTAAATTAATATTTATAGGGTACCTGTTATGTTAATTAGGGGTTTCTTCAGTGCTTTTGTTTCTCTTGTCATTTTTTTAAAAGTCAAAATGTGAGGGGAAATTATGGAAGTATTATCAGGTAAACACCATGGCTGCTATCTAAATTTGCAGCAAGCTGATAATAAGAAGGCCATGATAGTGTTGGGAAGAAGAGAGTGATAAATTCGTATTATTATTATTATTATTATTATTATTATTATTATTATTATTATTATTATTATTATT
>NW_020769419.1:830946-855426 GCF_900518735.1 Pseudonaja textilis | reverse complement strand
AGGAAGGAAGGAAGGAAGGAAGGAAGGAAGGAAGGAAGGAAGGAAGGAAGGAAGGAAGGAAGGCTGGCTTTTTCCCCCCCAGGATGTAAGGGAGAATCCCATGCAGATTTTAAGGAACAATAATTCAATAGAACCGTTGGGTAGTTGTAGTTGTTTTTGCCCAATTCATCCCATAGCTTTTGTTTCTAAGACTCAGTAACATCTTAGATGACCATCTGTTTGGTACCTTTGTTTAAACCTTTTTTTAAAAAAATACATTCCTTTTTCTCTAAACATTAAGAACACCATTTTTATTTTAATGTGGCATTTTTGGTGCCAATTTATATCTGGGGTGGGTGGGTTGTAGTCTGGTAGCATGCCTCAAAGATTTTAAGTATACACAGAGTGAGTAGTTTGGTTTGCTTGGTTTAAACTACCCTGATATATATATATATATATATATATATTGTTTTATAAGCAAAAGAGGGGGAGGCATTTTCCTCTCTTCAGTTCCTGAGGAAAAGGAGCTAATATCACCAATGCCACTGAAATCGGGCTGCATTTCTTCCAGTCTGTTCTAGTACGGATGGAGCAAGTGTGGCTCTAGAGAGACCCTTATCATTTCCTTCTTTCCTTTCTTCTTCTTCTCTTTCTCTTATTAAAAAAAATAAATAAAATAAAAATAAGATTAAATTACCCAACACTAATCTTGCATTTCTAACTGCAAGGAGGAGGTTGAGCAGGGTCTGTTACCTTTCTCAAGGGAAAAATCACATTGACTTCAGCTGGAATTTTATTTGAATCAAAAAATCGCCGAAGCAGGGCCTCTTGGTGGATAATTGTCACACAAATCAATAGGAGTCTGGAAGTTAAATATTCTACTAATTAATTGGTGCCAAAGTCCATGCAGCAATTTAGAATGAGGCGATCGTGGACCCCCAAAAGGTTGGAGTTTTGCCCCCGATATAATGATAGCCTTTCAAAAACTGATAATGAGGAAATGAAATACATTAATGAAAGTCTGATAAAGAAAAGGAAAATAAAAACATGGTCTATGCATTCAAATGTGTTTCTATTTATGTGTCATCAAACCACTCTCACATCCTTGAACCTCTTTAAACAATTAGCTCTCTGGATGTGAGAAAACAAAAATTAAGGGTAGATGGAGCACATTTTGATTACATGTTTAATAAAACAAGAATATTTAGCCATATATTCCTCATCAAAGCATTTTGTCGTGGTCTTTTTAATGGTGGCATTTTTGTAAGGGAGGTCTCCCACAATCTGTAATCTAAATTGTAACCTCTGCAGAACTGGGACCTGACGTGGGATTCGTCCTATTACAGGTGGTCCTCTACTTATGACAAAAAAATTCTGTTGTTGAGTGAGACATTTGTTAAGTGAGTTTTGCCCCATTTTACAACATTTCTTGTCCTGGTCGTTAAGTGAATCACGGCAGGTGTTAAATGATTAGCCAACTTGTTAAGTGAATCTGACTTTCCTGTTGACCTTGCTTGTCGAAGGTCGCAAAGGGTGACCACATGACCTGGAAATGATTCATAAATTGCCAAGTGTCTGAATTTTGATCACATCACCATGGGGATGCTGCAAAGGTCATAGGTCAGTGCCATTTTTTTTCAGTGCCATTGCAACTTTGAATGATCACTAAATTAACTGTTGAAGACTACCTGTATTACATCCTGTAGTGTATTCAAATATAGACTTCTAATACTACATTCCTATTGGTTAGTTAACACAGTGTAACGATTGGTTAAGAATAATGGGTTCCGATTGGCCGCATAAGCGGCGGGAAGTTTAAGCACATGCCATTGGTTGCGAGCCGCGAGCAGCCGCTATAAAAAGGGCTGCTGCGGCTCGACTTCAGTTGAAGTTACTGGTTGCTAATAAAGAGCTGATTTCAACTCTAGTATTCAAGTCTGCTTTGTCCTAGCAATAGAACACATCCAGTCCAGTCCCCCAAGGAAATAGGCATGATATAATCCTAATCTACTATAATGCATTTCCTTCAAAGCTGAAATTAATGCCAAGTGTCATCATGGAAATATTCATGTACTTTTCTTGAGAAAGGTTTGTCCCTTTTTTAATCTTTCCAATCAAGTCTATTATAATCCCAGAATTCCTTGTGGTCTTCCATCCAATTATTAACCATCTTTAGCTTTTCAACTGTGGCCAGCTAGATGTTGTCATTTAGTTGTACCATTGTGCCATCAAATGGAACCAAGGAACCATTGTACCAAGGAAAACCCCGTAAATTAAACTAGTCTTTGAGAAAATTATACGTCTAAGACAGGGGTGTCAAACACAAGGCTTGGGGGCTGGATCTGGCCCGCAGTGTGGTAGTATCTGGCCTGTGGGGCCATCCTGGAAAATGTAAGGGGCCAATCCATGTCACTTCAGCCTGGTCTACCCAATGCAAAGAGGAAACATCCGACCAGTGTGGCTTCGGCCCGGTCTACCCAATATGAAGAGGAAACATGACAGCAGTTTGGGGAGTGGCATCAAGCTGGCCATGCCCACCCAGTTGGCCACACCCACACAGTCAGCCATGCCCAGCCGGCCCCCCAAAGTCAACCACACCCCTGATGCAGCCCTCAATGAAATTGAGTTTGGCACCCCTGGTCTAGGAGAACAGCCGAAACCTACATCTCTGATTAAAAGCAGTATTATCCATTGCACCACTGTGACCTTAGTAGGACTGAAAAGATAGCTTGGGCTTGAATGGGAAGGACTACCAAGTGGAGCCTCATCAACTGAATTGTTACTAGCAATAGCACTTAGACTTATATATCGCTTTACAATGTTTTACCAGCCCCCTCTAAGTGGTTTACAGAGTCAGCATATTGGCTCCAACAATTTGGGTCCTCATTTTACTGACTTGAGAAGGATGGAAGGTTGAGTTAACCTTGAGTCCGTCAAGATCAAACTTCTAGCAGTGGAATGCAGTTAGCCTGCAGTACCGCATTCTAACCACTGTGCCACCACCACTCTAACTTATTATATAATAATAACTTATTATTGACATTATCCAGTTCTTACTATTCATTGTATTATTCTTGCTTTGGAAAAGGAGATTTTCTTTTTCTTGGTTTGAAAAAAAAAATGTCTGTGAGAAAAAGTTTTGTGGTAACTTCAAGGAGTCCATTGGTGTGTTTTCTTTGTCCCGAGAGAGAAAATGGCAGTGTCCAAATTTAGAACACAACATCAGTTTATTGGTCGATAAAATTAATCCATTCTTAAGAAGGGCGGGCAGAAGAAAGGTTTCAAAAAGATGGATTTAGGGGAGAATTTGAGGACTTGCAAGTGTGGTTTTGCGATATAACGCTTTACCTTACTGATGTGAATCACTTGCAAATTCTGTTTTTTATTTCTTTTCATCTATGTTGTAAGGAAAACCTCCACTGGGATCTATTGTTAATAATTCCATTGGAGGTTTAAGGAAATGCCAATTCATTTCACAGCAAGGCTCAGAAGTTGGCATAAGGTCAAAAAAGTGGCACATAAGGTTTAGTTTGCAATCACAGTTTTACCAGAGTTCATTTCAAGTTCACTCTTTAGACTGTTTGACCCTTTGGGGCTTAGATTGTTTTGTTCTGTGGATTAAGGGCCAGTGGTTATATATCCTGTAGCAATCTGAGGCACATAACATTAGAAAAAAAACATCAACAAATGCCCTTATAAAGCAAAGCCGAAAATGAGGTGAATGAAATATATTCAGCACCAATATAAGAATGGAGGATACCAATTTGCAATTCTAAATATCTGATTCCTGTTTCTTCAGTCTGGAAGTAAATGTGGAGTAAGTTGTGCCTGCTGATGGCCTTATGTTTTTGTACTGATCTATGTAAGTCTAAACAGGTATTGCAATGGACTGGATCTTTAAAAAAAAGATGGTTGGAAAGGAGAGATCTAAACAACTTTTCACATATTACCTGAGCTAGTCTAAAGAGGATGTGTGTGTGTGTGTGTGTGTTGTCTTTTAATGACCCTGTAATCCTGTATATCGGGATGGAATCAGGGTAATTAATTGGAGCTGAGTGTTTACTGGCCGGATGCCCTTCCTGTTACTAATGCAGAGTTCACCGCAGATATTTACTATTGTCCCATGGAGAGAAATATCTGCTGCTACCCAGGATCCAACTCACAGCCTCCTTATTGTGAGATGAGAGCTCCACCTCTAGGCTGCACCACTCCCTGAAAAGCCTTTATATGGTGGTTCAAATACTCCGTAAATGTTCTCAGGGCACTTAGGAGGAAGACAGAATATCCACAAATAGTACAGATTAATTTTCTCAAAGGTTATTTTCCATTCTTTGACGATCACCATTCAGCAAGAGATCAGCACATGAAATTGCATACTTGGCCAATGTTATTTTGAATAGCCTAGGAATTGTTGCTACAAAACAGTATTGCACAAGGTAAGATGGACGGATTATCTGCCATAGAATAAGATAATCCCTAATAGTATTTGTGAGTTTATAAATTAGGAAGTTGCAACCTGTCAAAACCAAAATGTTAACAGGTTGTGAAACTAAATTTTGAAAAGCATGGTTTGATCCAAAAATACATTGGTAAATCTCCAAATTTTTGGTGTTGACTTTTACATTTCTACATTTATAGAATTAATATTCTATATTTGTACATTAATACTGTAAACTTCCTGGAGTTTTCCTGTGGTAAGATGGCTGGCCAATAAATTGGATAAAGAAATAAATGTGTGATATTTTGGCATTCACAATGCTTTCTTCAAGCATCTTAAACTTGTCAAATGCTGAATATTTGAAGGTTTTCTATTTGCCTATAGTTTCAAACAGCCAAGACTTTTTTATTTCCTGTAGGAAACGCTCATAAAAAGTTTAGTAGAGCTGTTACCAAATAGATTCCATTATATAACCTTAAACTTAACTACCTAGTTATAAAGAAGTGGCTCTTCCTGGCTTTGTCAAACTCCATTACTGATTAGACGCTGAATAATTTCCCCTGAGAAAGTATTAGAGGTGTCTCAAAAACCACTGTTACTTTTCCCCAATGCAATACATAATTGGCTGGAAACCCAAGATAATTTCTTCATTCTAAAATTAAGGAATACCAAGTGTTCTATACCTAATTCTAACCATAGGCTTGTATTTTATGCGCCCAAGCTAGGCTTTATTAAATGTGTGCTTATCTAGATAAAACAACTGAGAATAAAATAGCAATTTAAAACTTAAAAATAAATCCTAGTCAATAGTAACTTAGAATCTGCATCTTTGTCTTATCAAAAGCATGTTGGGAAATTACAATAATATGTGTTCCAAGGGTACACATTTTGTACAACAGGGAAACTGCAAACCTTACCCTTGTACTCTTCAATGGTGAACATTCAGTGTTTATATTCACAAGTTGGTGGCAAAAACAGAAAATAAACTAACCTCATTTATGGGGAACCAGAGAGAGGTGATAGGTTGCTTCTCAACAACTTTTCCTATGTGCCACAGCTATTGCCACTGATTTCTGAATGAATATTTAATAAAATTCCAATATTATACTTTAGGCTTCTTTGTGATTTGAAAAGAATGTAAGAAGAGGATAAATAAATTAGCTAAGTGGAATCAAATGTCCTTTTTTTGGCTTCCTGAGTCTTGATGCACAAATAAAGTATGCATAGTAAATTTTTATGGACTTGGCCTATCTTATCTTCTTTGAATGCTTTTTAATGTTCTTATATATAAACATAAATAAAGGCATCATTTCCCCTGAACTGCCTTGCAAGTAAATTTAATGTAGCTGGCAATCAAGAACATGATCCATCTTAGTGCTGCTAAAGCATTTAGTCATGGAGAAATCAGCAAAAGCCTCATTAGAGTTATGTGACCTCCATGCTTTCTGTGACTTGAGTAGCAAGTGCCAGGAGAGACTGGATGAAATTACATGAACTACACATGAGCAAACTTTGACTAACAGCAACGTAGACACTGTTTGGATTCGTGTGTGTTCCAAAGGAGAAGGGAGGCAGTATGGATGCATTGATTCCAATCCCTTTCCCTTACACTCCAGAGTGTGATTATTCCTTCCACAATGTAGACTTTACTCTATAAAAACAAGGTAGGCAACTCAGGGAGACTTTCCAGGTAGCTCTGAACTTCACCTTATCATCTCAGAGAAACAAGACAAAAATACAGGTTGAAATGCTGTCAACCATTTTAGCAATAGAGCTGTTAAAGACCTGGGTTTTCATTCTGGCAGGGGTCAAACCAGGTTGGTTTCATTTCAACAATATTTGGCAGGAATGAAGAAAGATTTCAGGAATGTTGGACTATGTAGTTGAAATGATAATCTTTATGGTGAGATGGACATGTTCGAGAGAACCTGTAAGTCATGTTTGTAGAGAAAGGAAAGTCTACTCCGATTCTTCTCTACTAATTAGGAAGAAAGAGGCTTTCATGCTAAAAGGAAAAGATAGACTTAAAAAAAAATCTCTGTTATTGGAGGAATGAAAAATGAATGTGTATGAATAAGGGTTTCAGGATGTAAGGAAGCTTGTTGTAAGATGCTTTGGGCAGACAGTAGACGTGCTGCTGATGATAGTTTAACCCTTAGATGTCTTCTTTCCAGTTAACATGAGAACCCTCAACTGTGGGTAGTGTCCATGCTTGGCCAACCATGCCTTGACAACAAAATATCAAGGAATGGTAGACATTATGGTGAGCAGAAAACAGACTTGGCATGCCTTTGTCAGACAGGTATTTAGACCAGACTTGGCTGCCCCAATGAGCTGCCTCTTATTGTGTAAACATTTCAGATTTCTACCACTGTTACGCTTCCAGGCTGAGTTGACAAAGAGCAACAGGATGTCAGAGCACAGCCATCCACAACACCTTAGGTTTAAGCATCAGTATGGATTCCATAATGTGGTGAATTTGTAAGTTTTAAAGAGACTTATATACAAATGTGTGTGTGTATGTGTGTGTGTGTGTGTGTGTGTGTGTGTGTGTGTGTGTGTGTGTGTCAGTGGTGGGATTCAAAAATTTTTACTACCGGTTCTGTGGGCATGGCTTGGTGGATATAGCTTGGTATGTGTGGCAGGGGAAGGATACTGCAAAATCCCCATTCCCATCCCACCCCACTAACCTGCTTTCCAGCTCCATTCTCCTGTGTAGGGCAACAAAAGAAGACCCAGCCGATCAGCTGGGACTCGGGAGGCAGAGAATAGATGGGGGCGGGGCCAGTCAGAAGTGGTATTTTCCAGTTCTCCAAACTACTCAAAATTTGCGCTACCGGTTCTCCAGAACTGGTCAGAAGCAGCTGATTACTACCTCTGATGTGTGTGTCTGTGTGTGTGTGTAAGCATTTGTATATAAGTATCTTTAAAACTTACAGATTCACCACATTATAGAATCCATGCAAATACCTGCATCTTAACAATAGGTTATGTTGATGAGGTGTTTAATATCTTGAGGTGTCTACAAACATTGCTGCACTGAATATCTTAATAGTTCAACTCCATACACACACCCCTCTCCACACACACTCTTTCCTGTTTAATCACTAGTGTTCAGACACAGAAAACATTCACTTGGCAGTGTGTTTTTTCATAGGTATCTCTTTGTTCAACCTCCTAGATGCCAAGATCTCCCCATTTTCAAGCAGTACAAATTGTTGTGGGTAATCTTTGAAAGCTGAAGTCCAAGAGATGAAGAAAAAGCGGTGATTTATATATGTGTTTTGTTTTTTTTGCAACAAAAGCTATTCTCATACTGTACAAGAAGCAACTGCCAAGATGCATTAATCAGACCTTAATTAACAAGGAAGAAAGGTGATAATTTACATTTATTCTGGATTGACACATTGCACTTTATTTAGCAAATGAGAGCTGTCAGGTGCTACCAATGAACCTTAGATTGAAGACGGAGGGTTGAAAATGTGTCTCTGTCTGCCTGAGCCTTTGTAGGAGGGAGGCTTCAGTGTGTTTATACAAGGATCATTAGACATACCTCATGCTAAGTTTTCATGAATCTTTGAATCCATAACACTCAAAGGTCATCAGGTATGAGATTTTTTTTTATAGTGGCATTCTGTCATCTTCTGCAAGAACGGGTGATTCATCAAAACCTATTCACACATGGCAACCTGGAGTAGAATTCAGCTTCGCTTGGGAATCCGTGGACACTGCAAGAAAAGAGGAAGAACAATTAGACCTTTGGGTACTGACCATGTACCCAAAGGACTTGGGCAGAGAAGGAAGAAAATTGAGACAAAACAATGTTGAAAAATCTAACAGTGGAGGAGAGAAAAGAACAAACTTCTAATCAGGAGTAGGTGAATGGTGAACCTCCTATTAAGATGCCAAATTCTTACGTCAGTGAACACTCAAACCATTCAGGCCAAAAGGATCTGAAAAAGGTTAAAATCATGGCAACTGGACCAAAGTTTGTTAATCTGAGACAATTCATTATTCATCTAAGTAACTTCACCAGTCAATTAAAAAAAATAGGCTGAGAGTCAGAGTTGTTGGAATGTACCAACTCTTGCCTCACCAACTGCAAGGATTTCTCTTCAAAATTGATCTAATTATTATTTTTTTATCCTGATATTGTCACTTGGATGCATAACAAAATGTCTCAGATTACCTTGTAGTTGGTCTGGCAAGAGTTGGTGCATTCCAACAACTCTCATACTTCCTAATTTTTTTTAAAAAATGACTGATGAAGATTACTTCGATGAGTAACAAATGGTCTTAGATTAACAAACTTTGGTCCGGTTGCCATGATTTTAACCCTTTTTTTAGATGCCAAATTCTTGTTTCCACTAGCTCTCATCAGTAGTCTAAGATAGGGGTGTCAAACTCACATCGTCACAGTGTCATCAACGTGACATATCGCAAATTTCCCCCCCCCTTTGCTAAACTGGGCATGGGTGTGGCCAGCATGTGATGCATAAGGCCTGCAGGCTGCGAGTTTGACAGCCCTGGTCTAGGACCTGTAATTCAGCGATTTTGCAGAGTGATAAATACCACACCCCTATTCTAGGGGATGCTGAGCTCCCCTCCCCTTGTCAGACATAAATCTGGCCTCAAAAAAGCCAAAATCTTTTCAACAGATTTGGATCTTTATTTGGTGCTTTCTCAATAAGATATATGACTACTTGGAAAACTGTTCTATCCCAGTAATATTATTGGGACCTGTTCATTCACCCAGTCCCAGAAGGCCATTGGACAACATTTTTCTTAGCTATCTACTATCTTCTAGCAATTCATTCCCCTTTGTGCTTGTTCAGAACATCAGGGGAAGTAAAGGACCAGGTTAACGGGTTTAATATATTCCCCGGCATTTTGTTGTATCTGGCACATAAACAAAGCAGCGAGAGTACTGTTTTTCCCAAGTAGTCTCTTTCTCCATGTCCTTTCAATCCTATCATTGTGGAATTTCTACTCCAAACATTCAATTTAGTCTGATTTTCACCAGGAATTGGCCATTGTTTTCCTGGTTTCCTGGTGACGTATTTAAAGTAGAATTATTGCAAAGTACTTGTGTAACTAATCTTCCTCTTTTTGGAAACTTTCATTCAGGGATTATGGGTGATTATGGTGGAGGAAAATTAATGATAACTATGGGTCTTCTTGGGTGGGGGGGGAAGGAAGAAGAATTGTGATTTTTCAGGAGGAATGAATGAAAAATTGGCATGGCAAGAGAGATGTAGGCCCAGACATGGTGGTTATATATATGCTCCAGAAATTCTTATTAAAGGCACAGTTAATAAATTAGCACTGTTGCTGCTAATCAGATCCATGGAGACCAGAAAATTATGTACATGGTGCTGTCTGGCTGCCAAGCAACAAAGTAAATAAAGGAGCACATTCTAAGAATCAGTATATAGTTAAGGGGAGATTATTAATCCAGGATCTCTAGTTGCACTCAAAGAGTGAATTTCCAATTAATCCATTCAGAGTCTCCTTTGGTGCAACAGTTCAGAGGATTGGTCTAGTAATGTTTTAGCCTGTTTGGGGTTATAAATAATACATTAAGTAATTATATACATTTTTCATCTTCATAGGTCCCAACTAGCATTACTTAATTAATCTCCAGAGTGCTGGAGAATTCAGTCCATTAATTGGCGTAATAGTTTCACCCACATCTATTCCCTTACTATGAAGTCATCCGGGAATAGTGTGCTATAAATAGTAAATGAGTGAATGTTTAGATTAATTAATCCATAAATTAGAAGAAGATTATTTTTGACTCTGCGTGTGCGTGTGTATGCCATATATTCTAAATATATATATATTAATAACACATTCTCCCATACTGTACAGCCTTACAACTGTTTATGCCATCGAATATAGGCATTGATTGTGGCCTGTAGTTCATTTGAAAGCAGTGACTTTAATTTGCACCAGTAAATACAATTATTAAGCAATTAACCAACAGGCATTTATAGCTGGTAATTATCTTTGTTTAAATAAACACAAATTAGTTGTCTAACAATAGAATTTTGCTACTGGCCCAGCAAATTATTACATTCTGATGTTCACACATCAGAAAGCAGAGGTAGTGAAGCTAAAAGACAAACTGTAGGCTTAATAGGCCAGCCCTACAGTTATTTTGAACAAAATGGTTTCGGTTTTTACTTTTTTTTGTATCTTTTCTTTTCCTAAAAAGACAAACCTCATCCTCTAAAGTGATGAATATTTTGTCAGCTAAAATTATTATTCTTCATAATGTTCAGCATTCTTTGAAAATAAGGATTTAATATGTAACCAATTAGTAAAAAAAATTAAGACAATTATCAAACACACTTTTCTGTGTTAAATGTTAATTAAAACTAGCGGTATTTTTTTTAAACAAAAATTAATAGTGGAGAGTGTCAAATGATTGTTTAATAGTGATACTAGGGTATTTAATTTTTGATTGATAATATGAGTTATTATGTAATGTAACTGTAATTGAGACTATGAAATGGATGCACAAAAAATTGATAAACCAACCGACACACTGGTTGTATATTTATGAAAGAAAGCTGGGTGTTTTTATGTTTTGTTTGTCTTTAAAAACCAATAAAATAGTTTTCAAAAAAAAAATTAATAGTGGAGAAAACAAATTAGAGTGAGATAGTCAGTTTAACCTAATTTAGTAATATATTAATAAAGAATAGATCTAGCTTCTTAAATGTGTATTTATTGTAACTGATAATTTAATCTTCAAAGATTTGGAGCACTGGCAAATCTTTGACAATTTTAGGGATTGTACCGTATAAAGAATGAACACAAAAATGCTACAAAGTCACACTATTCATTAAAGTTTCATTTCATATTGAAGATCTTAGTTAGAGAGACGCTAATCATATAAAGATGCATCATGAATCTAAGATTAAGAATATTAAAGAATTTTGTTCAGATTTTTGTTTTAAATAAAAGCACACTGTCTCTGCAAACAAGACAAGAACTTCTGATTGTACAATATTGGACGTCTGAGAAAGTGAAACGAATCAGTTTAACTAATCAACTTAAAAGTTTGAAAGTTGATTGCTTGTATTTACAGCTGTCTTTCAGATGTTTAATTGCAGTTGCCACCTTTGTACATTTCTTGGATTTAACAGCTTCATAACAAGCTTGTACTTAATAGTCCTCTTCAACTTGAGAATATCTATATGTACTAAATTAGATCAGTTGAATGGAGGGGAAAGACCGAATCCTGGCTGAGAACACTGAAAGCCAGGTCGACAATTGAGCAAGCAACAAAACTTGCAGATTTAAGTAATGATTAATACTAACAACAACAACAATAACTCCTATCCCAAAATTGCTTCTTAAAAAATAAAGCATTTTCTGTTTTATTCTAAAGTATGTAGACATCTGGACACTAATATTACTATAGATTCTGTATGAAAAAAAAAAATAACAGCATGGTGGCCAAAAATGAACGAATGAATGAATGAATGAATGAATGAGTGTGTGTGTGAATTAGTGGTGGGATTCAAAATTTTTTCTACTGGTTCCGTGGATGTAACTTGGTGGGCGTGGCAGGGGAAAGATACTGCAAAATCCCATTCCCACCCCACCCCACTAATGTGCTTTCCAGCTCTGCTCTCCTGTGCAGGGCAACAAAAGAAGACCCAGCCGATCAGCTGGGACTTGAGAGGCAGAGAATAGATGGGGGCGGAGCCAGTCAGAGGTGGTATTTGCCAGTTCTCCGATCTACTCAAAATTTCTGCTACTGGTTCTCCAGAACTGGTTGGAAGCTGCTGAATACCTCTGGTGTGAATGTCTGTTCAATCAAAATTAAATCATCTGGGCTGCTACAGCTGCTCACAGTCCACAACCTGGAACCAATAAGAAGTAAACAGAAGATAGAGTTACACTGTTGTTATATCAGTAGGTCTTGTTTATAAAACACTTAATAAATCCAATTGGGAGAAGTCCAGCAGGTCCATTTTGCAGTGTCTTAAAACTTAGAGAATTAGTTCATCATGGTGGAAAGCTACATGTTCCAAAAATGGTAACATTCTGACTTTTGTAACATTTATTTATTTGCTAGATTTATAAGGCCGCCCGACTCAAACAATGTGACTTTGGGTGTGACATGTAGCAACAAAAAATAATGAGTAAATCAACACTCTCCCCAGATAATGTAGGTCAATTTCAAATTCAAAACAGCAAAATGGCAACGAAACACCTGTGATGTGGCATAGTAGGCTGGATTCCCAGGAGGGAGTGGGTGGATTCCAGAGGAATAAGAGACAACTCAGTCCAGATATTCTATATGAGAGTACAGACAGAGCATGTGATAGTTGCAGATAGTAGAGTACTTAGTCTGGCAAGATTCTGTCTAAAGGTGTGCAAACAATAAAGAACTCAGGGAGGTTCTTGCTGCTTTCTGAGCCTAGTTGTTTTCATGCAGATGTTTTATTACCCAAACTAGGTAAAGCCATCAGTGCTGGCTAGGTAACATCATAAGGAACTCAGCTTGGAAGAGTCACCTCATGTCATTCTTTGGTTGTTTTAGCCTAAAATCATTGTAACAAATCACCCACAAAAGGAACTCCATTCAACTGGACCTCAATGCCTGGGGATCAAGACAAGTCTTTGTGGCTTTACTAAAGACAAAGAGTGTTGGGGCCAGTGGTGGGATTCAAATATTTTTGCCACCGATTCAGTGGGTGTGGCTTGGTGGGTGCACTTTGCGCACGTGCACACACTTTGCGCGCATGCGCACGTCAAACATGCACTTTGCCCAGGCGCAGAGGCGTTCTAACTCATCTCCTGCAAGCCTGCACGATCCCGGTCGCTTCAGCAGCTGCCGCATGGCACTCTGCTGTACCACGCAAAACAGCTGCGCTTCAAATTCAGCTGATAAAAGTGAGTATGGGAGCCCAGGCAGGCAGGTGGGCCCATCAGCAGAGTGGCAGAGAGAACCAGTTTTGTCTCCACTGCTCATCGCTCCTACCAGCTCACCAGAACCTGGCCGAACCATTCAAATGCCACCACTGGTTGGGGCCTGTAACATATGGAGGTGATCAGGAGGAGAGGGGAGTGTTCCTGAAAACAGGGGCAAGTACAGAAAAGGTGTTCTGTAAGAGGACAAGATTTAAAAGAAGCCACCTCAGGAGAGACTCATTGTGGGCGCATGTTTTTGGGAGAAGGCAATCCCTCAAATGACCTAGCATATATAGGGTATATATTAAATAATACACTAAGTTATACTAAGAATTGGCTTATTCACTGATATTAGTGAGCTTATCATTTTAGTTGAAGACCAAACTATCATCCACATTACTGTTTTTATCTTATGAGGGCACCAAATAGGGTTGTGATGGATGCCACAAAGACTCAAAAGGCCGAGTTAGCACTGTGAGGGATCCAACTGAATTGGAGAAATGTTTTTTTTTTTTTTTTCAGATACTACATAAATTTGGAGACCTGGAATTAATAATATTAGGAAACCTTTCTGAGGAAATGTCCTTCATTCCTTTTTGACCATTTGGCTTTTGAACTGACTTCATGTTGAGCAACTGAAATAGCTCTCTTTAGATGTGTGTCATTTGCACAATGGCTGATATAAATGAGATTCATCTGCTTCTCCCCAATTTATCTAAATGTGAAGGGGCAGATGGTTTCTCTATTCAAGAGCTTAATAAAAAGACTTTGGTCTCTGGAGCCATCAATACGCTTCCTCTTACTAGTGTAATATTCAGTCCAAATTCTATTCCAGGACAATTGTTTGTATTTTACGATGTTTCCAGATCCTCAATGTTATATCAACCAAACTTCTGTATTAAATATCTTTTCTGTTCTTATATTTAATATTAATTTATCTCTGCCAGGAATAAACGGAGAAGCATCAATATTTCTTACAAGGCGTTTTGTCTGACAAATTTTATTTTGTACAAGGATGTGAAATTCTCAATATGCTCTGCTAGAAATAAGACAATATGCTGTGCTTAAAAAAAAAAAAGGTTGTGCTTTTTTCCAGTTTTGATGAGGCTAAACTATTTCAGGTAGGGGGGGACTTCAAAAATTTCAGCAACGGGTTCTCTGCCCGGTTGCTGGGTAGGCATGGCCATGGTGGGTATGGCCTATTCGGCCTCCTGCGCCACAATGGCAGGGGCATTTTCACCCTCACCAGGATCCAGAGTCTTTCCTTGAGATCTGGGAGGGTAAAAACAGCCTCCCCCGGGCTCCAGAGCCTATTTTTTGCCCTCTCTGAACCTCCACACAGGCTCTGCACTTACCTCACATGCAAAACGGGCTGTGTGGAGACTCCTGGGAGGGGTGGGGTGGGGTGGGAGGAGCAGGGTGGGGTGGGCAGGGCCAGCCAGAGGTGGGATTTGGCAGTTCTCTGAACTGGCCATAATGTTAGCTTTGGGTTGTCCCAAACCCGGGTGAACCTTTAGCAGCCCATCCCTGATTTCAGGATTGTAGTCTGAGCAGCATCGGGACTGTGAATCTTGAACCAATCATGTAAATTGGATGAGGAAAATGATGTTCTCACAATGACCTCATTTGTGGACTAGTCACTCAAGTAGAAATGTCCTCACCACCCAAATTTCATGCCATTTTAAACTAGGTGTTAATATCCAAATGATGAGACTTCATTAGTTCCAATAGCTCTTGACCATATTCAAGGCCAATTGAAAACAGTGGCTTTGAATTTCGATGTCAGTGTTTAGGGCCATTGATACTCCCAGCACTGGTTCTTTCACATTTATCTGAATATTAAGATAGGCTACTGGTAGAAGAGAAGATTCGTGGGTACTCTATTTTTTTTAATCTTCATTTTTAAGTGCTCTGGTTTTATTGTATTGCGAACAGTTGCTGGGGTGCATCCACAGTTTCGTTGTACTTGTACAATAACAAAGTTCTTCTTCTTCTTCTTCTTCTTCTTCTTCTTCTTCTTCTTCTTCTTCTTCTTCTGGTTCAGGGTTAAATTGTGGAGTCCTTGGTGATCTCTGAGCTTGGTTATTTTCTCACAAATGTTTCATTACCCAACTAGGTAACATGTAACTGGTCCCTGTGGATGTTGGGTATGGTCCCTGTTTAGCTTTCCAGTTTTGGTGGGACTGTGGTTTTCTCCTTGGCAGTTTCTTGATTAGGGTATTGTTTTCTGTTTTTGTCTGGTGTTAATCCCTGCTTATCTAAGATGTGCTCTGATTTTTTTTTTTGTTTCCTTCTTAATGAAACATCTTCAAGACATCCACCAAGTCTAGACAGCAGCGGGGACTCCACTGAGGTATTACAGATTTGCCTCTTTTTCTAGGTTCTTCTGACATCTGAGGGACATCTGGGGCCACCAGAAAAAGGATTTTTCCAGCAGTGGTTCCCCAGCTGGAAACAGTTTCTCTTTTATCAGATGAGATTGTTATTGCTCCACTACCAGATAAAGATCCTTTCTAATACCTTTTAATTCATTGAAATAATTTACTTTGTATAATGGCATGATACTTTTCTTCCTTTCCTTTGCTGCCTCTAATGACTTGCTTTTGATGAAATGTGGTTTGTACTTTATTTGTTCTATTATTATGGATCTTGAGGGGAGGATACAAAGGTAGGATCTAAACCGTTTCGTACATTTATAAATGATAATATTTTGAATGCTTTATTGACATTATAGCCAAATTAAATACTGTGTACCATGACAGCATTTGGGCATGGATGAATTTTCAGGAACATAAGGTAAAAATGCAGTCCTCGCTTGAAATGGAGGACCCTGTAAAGGAAGAGTTACTTCTATATGCCAATATCTGATTAAAATCAAAATCTGCCTCTGTCTACCGTGTTTCTCATATAATAAGGCTGGGTCTTATTTTTTTTTGAGCCCCGAAAAAATGGCTAGGCCATCTTTTCAGGGGTGACTTAATTCCCCCCCCCTTGCATCTTCGGGTGGGTGGGCGGCGATGGCTTGGATGTTGACCTCGGCATTGGTGGGGCACTTCGTATCGGGGTCAACGCAGGCAGCACCATATCTGGGTGTGCAACAAAGTACTTCCTAACGGCAAGCCCCCCCACCATTCCCCCCATTTCGCATGTTTTAATATAGGCCTTAAATTGGGGGGAGGGGCTTAATTTCATTTCATGCCTATAAAACATGCTGGGACTTCCTACTGGGGGAGGCCGTATTGTTGGAGAAACAGGGTAGAAGAGGTTTTAAAAGAAAATATGTCATTGAGACCAAGTTTTCCAAACCTCTATTTTATGTGCACTCTTTAAATCTAAGCTTTCACTGACTGCCAGTGCCGTATTGACTTGGAAAATAAGGCAGATTATTTGGGGGAGAAAATTGGCATATTTTTTTCATCTTTTTTTCAATATGAGTTCAGGGACAAGAAGTTACCAGTTTTATAGAACCCTGTCCCTCACCCACCCACTTTTCCCTGAAAATCATGGCTTTATCATGTTTCCTGGCATGACTATGCTTACCCTGTTATTTGTCTGCACACTTGTTTCCCTTCCTTTCTTCATTTCAAGAATGTTTCAGAATTGCATAAATATTTTCAAATCGCTTAATCTTTACATGCCGGATATACTCAATCATACTCTGTTTGGTATGCATAGAGTTGATTCAACAGTCCCTTTTGTTCAAGGGACTGAAAGACAGGTATGGCTTGTGGTGAGGGACAGGAAGTATAAATTAGCCCGGAAGAGATCTCCTGTTAATTGGAAAGATGGTGAAAAGATGCATAGAATATATCCATGCCATTAACACATTCATTCGGTGTTGTTTCTCAGCAAGCTTGCTGATTCTTCCCGTTCTTGCCAGCCACGCATATAACCCAGATTCCAAGAATCAAAGCTATCATTTATTGTCTCCTGTTGCAAGGTACACATGAAATCCTCTCTTCCACGTTCCCCCTCGTTTTTTTTTAAAAAAATCATTTTTTTTATTGTTTTGGGTTCTTAGTTTTATGAGCAGCAGAGGAGAGAAATGCAAACAGAAAGCTATTAAATTATCCATATCTTCACCAAAGTGTTACAAGCTTGACGGCTATATTTCCAATGGAAAGTTTTAATTGTTCTGCTCTCATTTCTGCAGTAGGATTTTTATTGGGGAGGTATTAATGTAGCCAGAAGTTAAAGTAATAGCATGGGAGAGGAGGAGGAGGAGGAGGAGGAGGAGGAGATCAGTGTAAGCCCTGAGTAGCTTTCACTAGACTCCTTCATTTCTTTCATTTTACCTTTCACATCTGATGGGCTTTTTCCTTCTTCCTTCTTAGCTATTCCTAATTCCTGCCCCCCTTCCCGCTGCTGCAGGTATTTTTAAATGCCGGTCATCCTGTGGTAAGAATTTTCAGGTGCTTATCTGAGAACTTTTTCCCCTCTAGCTGGCTGTGGAAAGGACAATGCAATTAATAACAGATGGTATGGAATGACCATGTCCTTGAGAGAATGCCTTATTGGCACCTACTGCTAATTGTAGCACATAGAACACAACTAAAAGCATAATAAATCTGAACTGAGGGACATTTTATGCAAGTGCTCGCCTCCTTTTCCAGACGGTAAATTGCTCAGCTCTTGAAATATCTATAACCTTGTGACACCCAACTTGCATTAGCTTAATTGCCTTTTTTTTTTTTCCCTTGTGCGTGTGCCTGTCTCTCTGTGCCTCCCACTTCCCGGCTCTCTTTCCTCTCGCTTTCAAAGAGCCGGTCTTCATTCTTCTACGACAACCCTGTCCCCCTCCCCAGAAGTACCCACCCCCCGCTAACCTCAGTGGGGCCAATCAACCCTCAGACCAGGATCTCCACTCTGTTTCACCCTCAGAAGAAAAGATGCTGTGTGTGTGTGTGTGTGGCTGTGGTGAAGCAAGGGCTTATTCGCAGCCCTAATGGAAAATTGGCTTTTTTTTTTTTGTTTACAAAAATGAAGATTTCCCCCACTCCCCCCAGTAGTCTTCCTGTATGAGAGAAAAAGAGAAGGAGGGTGGGATGATGAACTGCTGATTGGGTTGAGTACACTATTGGTTCAGCAGTTTCTTCATGGGCTTCTCCTCCTGATTTGTAAAGGCCACTTCTGGCAACCAAGTCAAGGGGTCTGGCTGGGTATGTGTTTAAAAGCTCCCACGCCAACAACCTTGGTTTTTCTCCAAACCAGAAACTGCTCTGGAACTGCTGAGATTGGCTTGTCACCATCTGGCAATTAAGCTGGGTATTTCCCCTCAATTGAGAAATTGGTTAGAGATCCTTGGATGTAGGCCAGTGCACTTTCCGGCATATAACAGATATGCCAAAAAAAAAAAAAATAGTCCTAGGTTTAGCGGAACTATCATTTCTCCCTGTCAAGCTCTGAGTCTCCGCCTCAGGGCGCAATCAAGAAAACAAGAACCACGCAGCCTTCAGTAATGCAAGCATTAGGGATCGAGAGCTGACTCTTGGAAATTGAGACAGGAACCTCCAGCCCTCCTTTATTAGCAAGTTCATTAAATTTCCTTGAGCTTTTCAGATCTCTTTGTCCTGGGCTTTCTGTAGCTGGACTGAGTTGCCAATCCTGAGATAAGCTACAGATGAACTTCTCTCCTTCCTTGGTTAGTTAGGTCTAGTATTCCTCCGATAACTTTCACAGCCTCCTGCGATGTCTCAAATTCATTCATCAATAGTTCATATTCACCTTGGAAGAATGGAGGTAGTGATGGACATCTTAATACTCTGAGCACCAAGCAATAGCAACAGCACTTAGACTTATATACTGCTTCACAGTGCTTTTACAGCCCTCTTTAGGAGGTTACAGAGTTGGCATATTGCCCCCAACAATTTGGGGTCCTCATTTTACCCACCTCGGAAGGATGGAAGGCTGAGTCTACCTTAAGCCTGGTGGGATTTGAACTGCCAATTGCAGTCAGCCAGCAGTCAGCAGAAGTAGCCTGCAGTATAGCACTCTAACCACTACGCCACCAGCAGACCTGCGTTCTCTCTTTTTGGGTAGTCTTCAAAGCTCTTATCATTTCAAGATAAGAAGCCTGCAAAGCTGTACCATGAGCTGTACCATTTAATGCTATTCTAAAATGTTTAAAAATGGAAATGAATTTGTGCCTATATTCATGGCATAATTGTGCCAACTCTTTAGCCTTCGAATATTATATCGTCCGTCCCACCATATTTTTCTAATTGGAAGCCAGTATTCGCCTCCTGCCATCATACAGCTCTATGGCAATTCCCCCCCAAATCTGCAGACTGCAAAACCTTTCATTTTTTTCCCCCTGAATTAAAGTTGGAAATGCATTTCGTTCTTACAAACTGTTGATCTAAATCTTCGAATGGAAATGAATGAATATATGAATGTTTGGCTCCTGTTAAATGCCAAATCCCGTTATCTTTGCCCATTAGCTATACTCTACCTAATGTACTGCTAGCCTTCGACCCCAGTTGGGACTTGAACTTCCATTGCTAAGCAAGGCAGTCACTAAGTGAATCATGCCATATTTTATGACCTTTTTTGTAATGGTTGTTAAGCAATTCATGAAGTCGCTAAGTGAAGCCATCCCTGTGATAGTTGTAAGGGCAAGGATTGGTTGAAAGTCACTTTTTTCAGCATTGTAAAAACTATGAGCGCTTGTTAAACTAATAATCTGTCTGTATGAGGATTTTAGTCCAACAGCATTTGTGTAATTCAGAATAAATATTAACAGGCTTGGGAGAGAATGCTTTTCTTTCTGAATTCTGTTTAACTAAAGAGTCAATGAGTTTTTTATGATTCTTATCACTCTTTCATGCCAGGACTTGATGTATTGAAATGGATCTAACACCACCCTTCTATGAAATATCAACATCCCTTTTGCTTAAAAAAAAGGTGACTGGGAATCATTTAGACTTATTTATCACGAATGAAGGTGAATATACCTGTCCCAGGATAATGTTGCAGGATACAATCTGGGACCAGAGGGTTGTTTTTTTTTCTGAATCTTTGGACTCATGCTGTAACCCATGTTCAGGAAAGTTCTCTATGTGCTTTGGATCAGTGGTGGGATTCAATGTTTTTTTACAACCGGTTCTGTGGGTGTGGCTTGGTGGGCATGGCTGGGGAAGAATACTGTGAAATCTCCAGTCAGAGGTGGGATTTGCTGGTTCTCCAAACTACTCAAAATTTCCACTACCAGTTCTCCAGAACTGGTCAGAACCTGCTGAATACCACCTCTGCTTTGTACTGAAATGATTGAAGCCTGGGAAATGGGTCCTTCCTGTCAATCAACAGGAGTACTGTTTGATCTGCAGCTTATCAAGTACTCAGGGGATGAGGGCCTGGCAGCACAAGGAAACAACAGCCAATGGCCATCCACTCCTCGATCTGCATCTACAAAGCTACGCACAATAGGCACCATATAAATACCACATAGAGAACAGCCCAAAGAGATGTTCCCTGAGGATGGACTCCGGCACGAGTCCAAAAGCTCAAAAGAGTAAACTGCTGGTCCCAGTGCCTGACCCAGATTGAATCCTGCAGACTTTTTTCTTCCGCAGTCAGAGAATATAAGTTCTAGAACCTGATTAGAAATGGACATGAACTAACTCAAAACTTTCTCTTCAGTGAGAAAATAAGTATTCCTCATTTACCTCAGACTGTGCATCTCAAAGTATTGGAAATTTGTTTGAATCCCTTCGGCTTGTGCAAGTAATGGAGGCAAAGAATAAAGAACCTGTGTCCTCCAACTTACAAGTCCCAGCAACTTTCACCATTGGTCATGGTATCCAGAGCTGTTGGGTGTTGAAGTAAAGCACTGTTTGGGGTGCCACTTGTTTTCTATTTTAATACAATTCATTGCGGCTGGTTCTTTTCCTAAGGCGTTTCCATCCATGCCATTTTTAAAATGTATTTGTTATCACAGAGTGACTCAGTGTCTCTCACATAATAGGAGATCTTATCCTATGACATGAAATCATACTTTTTTTTTTATTAGGTGACATATGGAGTGCTGATTAATAGTCACCCTCCTGTAATAACAAAAACTGTACATAAATAGTAATCTACTTCTTTGAAACATTTGTCTCACTGGATAGATTACTCCATCTGATTCTGAAGGCAGAACTATTTATTATCCTTATCAACGTGGTTTCATCCCAGTTCATTCATGGAATTAGGCAGTGGTGGGATGCTGCTGGTTCACATCAGTTCTAATGAACTGGTAGCACCAGTGAGCAACTGGCCCCGTCCACACACACACCCTTGCCCTTTCCTGTGCTTTATTTCCTTGTTTGAGAGCTCAGCTGATTCACACGGCAGAGCACATTGCGGCGCTTCAGCTGTTTTACTCACTAGTGCTGAACACAAGGTCAGTTTTGAAGCCTAACATCGGTGGTTTATGGATGCTGCGCATGTGAAGCATGCTATGCACATGAAGCACGCTGCGCTTGCAAAATGCGCTCTCATAGAACCAGTAGTAAAAAAAAGGGTGAATCCCACCACTGGAATTAGGGAACTAAACTTAAGATGCTAAGAAGTTCTTGGGTTGTATTGTTGTCACGTGGCTATATGAACAAATGGTGAAAGTTTATAACATGAATTTAAAGTCTTGATTTTGTAAATTTACTGTGTTCAGGAAATTGGTTTTCTGAGCACTTAAACAGAACTAAAGGGAAGACTTATGTACTTTGGCTAGAAGAAAGCAAACTCTATACAATTACAAGATTTTCTTTCTATGACTCCCTAGAATCTTCTAGCCTATTGGATTTCCTATTTGCAGTGTTTGTCTAGAAAATCAATACCAATGATTCATCTCTAAGCAAATGCTATCACGTGGCTTGCACCCCACACTTCTTATTAAGATGGACAAGAATTCAATTTGAAAACACAATAGACAACATATAAGAAGCCTGTTTAACTGTCTGATCTTCTTAGAGGACTAGCGAATGAAGATTACCAATTTAGGCCATGCTTCAGATGTATAATTAAAGCTACACTTTTATCAGGGACAAGTATTAATTGTTCCCAAATGGATCATATTCGCGGAGATTATGAAGCAAGGGTAATTGACTCGATTCCTCGTCTTTCTCCTTTTTCATCTTTCTAGGTGGAGAGTGCTGAACAAATTGGTGCATGCAGGTTTTGTAAACATAAATGGATAGTTTATACATAAATGTATTTTCTGTCAATAAATGTGTCTTATTAACTTGAAAAGCTTAAGAAATTGCTATTACCAGCAATAATGCCGGCAGCATACTGGATGAGGCAGTGTTGTTTGGAGATAGTGGTAGCTGAAGAAAATAATAGGTTAGTGATATATTATATCTCCCCTCATCTTTGACCAATGAACGCATGAACCAAGCCTGATGGATATGAAAACGCAACAATATTGACAAAACATCACTAATTTTAACACTGAGAAAAAAATGAAACTTGAATAAATACAAAATATATGCAATTTTAAAACAATTAAGACACATAATGAAAAAAAAATGAAATTAAGGATATGCTAAAACTGGAGAAATTATCATTGCCATTGTTGGTAAAAAATTATGTGATAAAAATGAATGTATTGCATCGAATAATTCTTTTTCACCCAATACCTTATTCAATAACTGATATACTATTTAAGCAATGGCAAAAAAATACATCTAGATTTGTATGGCAAGGGAAAAAAGCCAAGGATTATATGTAAAATCCTTCAAGATGCAAAGGAATGAGAAGGATGGGGACTGCTTCATTTGAAATTGTATTTTGTCGCCTGCTACTTACTAGATGAGAAAGTGAATTTTCTTGAGAAATAAGAGATTTACAGAACTAAAGGAGTATGACCTAAGATTTGGATGACATGGCTTTCCATGGTATGATAAAGTTAAGATTAATGTGGTTTTTAAAAATCACTAAATTGCAAGTGAGAACATGAAATAGTTATAAACCCAGAGTTTGCCCAAAAATGCCATTACAAGTCTCAGCATAAGAAGCATTTTAGAGAAAAGAAACAGCAGGCAAAGAGAGATGGTTAACCTATCAAGAATAGTTATAACAAGAGCAGAGAGAATATAAAATGAAATTAAGAGATCAATTGACTGTAGCAGGATTTAATTTTTCAAAGATTTTCGCATATACATTGGAGAAAAAGATTTAAGATAACAAGGCATTTGGAAATGAACAGCACAAGATAGCATTTAAAATTGAACTATATACACATGATGAACATGCTAGTGCTAAGATGTATAAACATTTTTGAAATTTGAAATGGAAGACGTGAAAGACCATGTAATAAGGTGGAGTAACAACTTTGGACAAAATATACTATGGAACAATGGGAAAATATGTGGCTGAAAGGATTGAAATTATGTTGTATTAAAAGAGAAGTTTTTACAATGATGTACTATTGGTACATCATGCCTGATGGAGTTGTAAATATTCAGAAAATTTGGAGTTCGAATACATATGGAGAAACATATTTGTTTTGAAAAAAAGATTAATACTCAAAAAAACCCAACTCTTCTTGCTAGGACTAACAGATAGAAAATTAGAAAAAATATTTTTATGTATAATAACTAATGTGAGATTATTATACACACAAAACTGAAAGATTCTGAAAAGCCCACCGCCTAGTAAAGATGACAGAATTAGCAGAGATGGCAAAGTTTACTTGTTTGAGTAGAGAAAGTACAATAAGTACAGGTATTAGTAACTGGAACCCCTTATGGACATTTTGCTGAAACCAGAAAAAAAAAATGAACCTGTGATTTATGTCTGATGATTAGAAAGACTAAGATTAGGTCAACTATGGAAAGAAGAACATTAAGCAGAGGTGGTATTCAGCAGGTTCTGACCAGTTCTGGAGAACTGGTAGCGGAAATTTTGAATCATTCAGAGAACCGGCAAATACCATCTCTGACTGGAGATTTTATAGTATCCTTCCCCTGCCACACCCACAGAACTGGTAGTAAAAAAAATTGAATCCCACCACTGACATTAAGTTGTTACCTTCGAGAGAGGGGGTAAAATATAAATGTTATTGTAATTGCTGCTAAGAAAATTGGAAGTGTCTACTCCTTTGTAACTCTTTCCTTTCCTTTCCTTTCCTTTCCTTTCCTTTCCTTTCCTTTCCT